>VFFE01007006.1:1458889-1561849 GCA_008921705.1 Burhinus oedicnemus
GTTAAAATTTTTTTTTTTATTTTTGTTTTTTTTTTTTTTTTTTTTTTTTACTGTGTAATCGCTCTTTTAGAGAGTTTTAGGGGAAGTGGAAGAATAGATTTGCATGGAGTTGTTTCCATATCTGGTTTTGTTTAAGAGTTTTGGAGTGATGAGGAAAGGGGTCTTACTGATAATAAACAGAATTTGCAATTGAGCCAGTATCAAAGGGTATCTTCATATATCTCATTCTGAATTAGTGATGTAAAATGTGACTGTCATATTTATCAAGAAGATAAATCCTGCCTATTATTCCTTTAATCCCTAAAGAATATATTCAGTATAATAAAGTGTTACTGCATTGTGTATACTACTGTGTGTTGAAAAACGCATACAGAACTACTATTCAATTTTTGTAGCATCATGTTCTGGAGATCATACTTTGCAAACAAAGCCAATGATATTCAAAGTGAAATTACACTGTGTTATGACAAGTAAGGAGCATCATGGTATACAGTTTTGACATGACTACATGTGTTTGAAGTTCAAATGAACATAAGGTATATATTAATCCGTATTATTTCTACTTTCATGCCTGGCATTTAAAATGTCAAGCATGAACCTAATTCTATTGTGATAAGTACAGGCTTTGAGTAGCATAAATTTAAAACCCTGTAACAACAACAAAAGCCAGTCAGTATATAAAGCCAATAATTTTCTAAAGACATAAGGTTACTGATGAGTTAAAAAGTGATTAATAGAATTTTATTTTTAGGATGATTCCTTCAATATTGCTACTGTTCATAATGTGCTTCCTTCTGCTACTACAATAGTAGATTTGTTTCTCAAAACAGATATGCCAATTAAGGAAGATTTATCCATCACTGGGCAACAAATCACAGGGCTACAGTGATATTTCTGTTGTCATAATATATTGATTTTCCAAGTACTTAATGTTGTAATGACAAACAAAATTAATACAGACCCAGATGTAAGGAATCTTACAGGAGTTCTAAAGGGAGACCAACAGAATGTATCAGACATGTGACAAAGCTTATATATAGTTCTGTATTTTTCTGAAAAGTTTATAAGAACAATGAACAGCTGTACTTATGTGTAACTGTACTGCATTCTGTTGTGGTAGCCTTCGTTATTTCTTGATGCTGTGTTGATCCCTATAAGCCACGTGATCTACTTAAGGCAATTATATCTGGCCACTGATCTTCAGAAATGTTTAAGATGAAAGTGAAAGTGAAAATCAGAAAGCTAAACCAATGTGTAACTGTCGGTGCAGAAGGCATGGACATAACACAACGATGAATATGATCTGGTTAATGCCACTTTATTGCGCAGATAGCTCAGTTAATATACATTATGCTGCCCGTGGTCACGCGCCAACAGCTTACTGATTGGTTTACATCATTAAGCATGCGCCTAAAAGCTAATCTTAATTGGCTCAAAGTACAAGTCCACGCGAATGCTTTGCCCGCCTATATCCTGCTTCAAGTTCCGTCTTCACTGCAACTTCTTCCTCAATTCTTGTTTACTCTCTTGCTGTATTGTCCGCAAGCACCCTTTCCAGTGCAACACTTACATGAGTTAACCACAGGTCACGTACAGATCATCGAGACTTGGAGTGATCACAGGATGCCCATTTTCCATCAAGAATATTCCCACATAACTCGTTCAGAATGATGACCTGAAAATTTCTTTGAAACCATGAAAATGTTTTCTAGTATAAGAATATGTATTTTTATATTACACAATATTTGAAGTATTTGGGTTATATTTTAAGATAATTAATATTGCAATTACCATCTTAAATAAAAAGTTGAGTAATTTTTTTTTTTTAAATATTAACAAATGTTTCAGCTTTCCCCAGACATACCTATACTGTGAATCTCTATTTCTTTAATAAAAAATATTGTCATCATTGAAAGCTATATTGATCAGCTCTGCACAACATTCTGGCTGAGATCTCCAATCTTTCATTGTTTTGATGACCAGTTTGCTGATATGTGGAAACCCGCAGATTATTTTAATTTGCAAAAGGATTAAAAAAAAGATTTCTCTAAAACAACCCTTCCCTCCCCCTTCCAAAATAAATCCACCAGGCCTTAGGTCCTCATTCTTATTAGTTTCCATCTTTTGTAGTCATGCATAAAAGAGCAAAAATAAATGAGAAAAACAGTATTTTACACCCACTTTAATAAAACCTCAACTATCTCTTTGCAAAGAAAAATTTAATGAGGTTCAGAGATATAGAGGACTGTCAATTCTCCTGTTACATGCGCCTCCATCTAAGACAATACCATAACTGTATCTGAATTCTTGGGTGTATTCCTACTTGCCTTTTTCTCTTGCATGGTGTGTGTAATTCTTAGTTCTGTTGCTGGCCTGATGTCTGATCCAGTCTTCTGAAGTTGATGAAAGCCTTTTCAAAGATTATGACAGCTTTTAGGTTTTGTTGCTGTGAAACTTGCTTTAACATTCACTTGTACATGCATCATTCTCATGGATAAAACAGGTAAATTCAACAGATTCAAAAGCATCAAATACGTGTTTAAACAATAAGTATAAATGACAGTAACAATTTTCACCCTTTTTGGGTCTTAGATGTGAATTAAGAAGACACTAGAGTAGCAAAGGAAAGTCTCCAGAAGTCAAGAGAACCCCAAAATTATGTTGTATATGCAAGCTTTTCTCTTTGTTTTGTAAAGGTAAGTTCTTAAGAACTGAAGTCTGGAAGAAGAGAGTTAGTAATATATTAGAAAAAAAATGAGTTTAGATTTTGCTTCTGTACTTATTGTGCAAATTTATTTTTTTAGCTTCAGGCCGTCAGATGAAAAGACAGTAAAATGACACAGATCTGCTTGTTGAGGTCAGCCCATCAGATGACAACTGAGCTCAGGGTGTCAAAATACTAAATATCTATTCCTACATCAACTCAAATTATAGCTTCTTCACTGAATGTAGAAGTGAACAGGACTACAGGTAAAAAAAGCAAAGTAGGACTCAACATGGGAGAGTTAAAGGTTTTCCCCACTGTTGGAGAACTGTGAGTGTCTGATGGAGAAGTGATTGCTCAGCTTAGTATTTTTCCTCTTTTTCTGAGTGCCTGCCTTCCACAGGAATTTTCAGCTTCCTTGATCTTCCAGAGAAGAAGATCTCCTCTTTTCTGTTATTTAATGATGAGTAATGTTTATGAATACCTACACTAGCTTATTGGACAGTTCAAGGCTTTTTCTTCTAGATTTTTTTCTTTGGGAAAGGTAAGACTCGCATTGGAAGCACAGAAACTGTCCCCAGTATCCAGCAGGATACTCTCATAGACCTGTTGTTGACAGAGCTTAAATGCTTATTAATACACATCCTCTGTGTGTATTTAAACAGTGAAAATCTATAGAAAGTATATGAAAGAGGAAGAGATATGGAATCATTTCTGTTTTGCAGTAAGCAGTTTGTTTATATACCCATTTAGATGAGTTGACCACATCGATCTGAATTGGAAAGTTGAGTCAATTTTCTAATACTTGTTTTGACCTGTCCTCTTCTAATTATTGCATTTGATATTTTTCTAAGTTTAAAAAAATAAAAAAAAAGGATAAACTGCTGCCATGTGAGTGTGAACACCTCCTATAAAACTACACACATTTAAATAAGCATAAGATTCAGCAAAACTGTTATTCCATGGTTTATGTTATCAAAGTAGCAAACTCTGCGTGTACTTAACTTTCATTTTCCTTGCTAATTCTCTCTGTATATTCAGAGTTCATCCATTTCATGTCTAAACTAACCTTAGTCTACAACGCATAAAGCGTTGATCTGGTGCTTTAGCAATTGCAGTTCTCAATCTTTTTTTTTCCTCTTTCTTCTTTTTAATAGAGTGGGCACATGACCTTCAAAAAAAAAAACCAAAAAACCCCACAAAAAACAGCCTCCAAAACAAAAATCAAAAAAAACTGGCTGAACATCCAGAATCCTAATTATTAATTATAGAAACATACAGCAGAGGAGTAAAAATGCACCTGTGCCACAGACTTGGCCTTGGTATGTTAAGTATATTTTTAAACAATTACAAAGTTAATTCTTAACAAAACAACAGACATCTGGTCCACTCTGAACAAAGGATCATAGAAAATTTCCAGATTGAAACAGACTATCTAGTCTATTATGGTATATTTGGAGGTATTCTAAACCTGTTGCTTCTAGAGGAGCCAGACGTGATCTCTAGTGTGTTATGGCAAATGAACAACTGTTCTACTCCCTGTTTTTTCTGGGTCTTCTTTCAGAAAATTAATTTTCACTGCAGCCTACATAATAATTAGAACAATTCGAACTATGCTTTAAAAACTTTGGCTTTTTTAATATTAGTGTTTTATTTCCAAGAATCATTCATTTTTGAAGATGTGGTAGCTGTTTGTAATGATATTAACATCATACTTGAACAAACTTCAGCTTATGAGTTTGTCATATACTCTGCAGGCATTTGCTGTTCATTTTAGTCAAGGCTTGATTGCTTTTTCTGTGCATAATTGGGCTTAAAGTACTTATAGGAATGAGGGATAGTACAACCAAATACGAACTTTAAGTCATTGTAGAAGTAGTGTGATATTAGGGGCAGGCAGGTCCTCTGGAGACCTTGACCACAGGCAAACCTGTTCAGGTAGGGATATTAATCAGGTATTACATGATAAGACCAGTTGGAGAAAGTTTCTGGAAAGAAAAGGGATTTCTTCCTGCAAAATTATTTTGCTTCTTCCCTTCTCATAAATGTTGATGATTAGTTTAAAAATATCAACAATTGCATAAAACCATGTAGGTTTTCAATGTATGCCATCTTCTTATATCTTTGGTAACTTCATTGATGTTAAAAGAAAGAAAATGCAATTGATATATTCATTCATTTTTGATTCCCTGTTCTTACATTAACACAGCAATGCTTTCATCCCAATTTCTTCAACTCTTTTGAACACTTAGAAGGTAAATTATTTCCTTACTACCTCTTTGTATCATCCTGTCTTCTATATGGCTCAATCTTTAGCAAAATCTCCTTTCAAGGAGTATTCATAAAAAATATAACAAAAAAGAAAAAGTTCTGATCTGTCTTCAGCTTGCTTTCTTCTGGTTTCAGTTTCTTACATTAGAAAGAGTTTACATTTTCCATTGGTAGAGTTTTGAAAAGACTCAGGTGTTGATTTGGTGTGCTCCTTCTGTCAAGAAGGAGAAGATGAAGAGATATTCCCTCAGATAGTTAGAGACAGATTGGATTGGCCATTTCCCACTTAATGTTATCAAAGAAATTAAAAAAAAAACAACCTGGAAACTGGAATGTTTTTTCATTCATTGATTAAAGGTTTTGAAAGACGTAGTAAGAAAAAACATTAGCTCAGTATTCTATAGTGCGTGTACGGTACATTCTAAACAACAACTAATTGTACCAGTTATCCAAGATTAGACATCATTAATCTCATTTTCTCTAAATTGCAGAGTAAAATATACATGTATCTACACATGCCAGCAAAATATGTGTATTGTCAAAGTCTGTATAGATTTTACTCTGGTTTTCAAAGTAATCAGCTGAGCTTTAGCTGCAGCAGGCAATTTTGGGGGCTTTATGTGGAAGCCCGTGAAAAGGAGAAAAAAAGATCTTATAATGGAATAAGAGTATTAATAAAGCACTACCAAATACAGAGTACTAGTCTCATCATACCACATGCATCCTTCTGGCCTACACATTACTCAGCATAATGGAAAAAGACCAAAGGAATATAAAACAGGAGAGAGAAACAAAATTGAAAAACAGCCTGCAGTTGATGGCAGAGGTAGCTGTGGATGGCAGGAGTATAGTTCATTCACCAGTGTCGTTGAAGGAAGATGTAAAAGTGAAACCTTAGTACAGAGGTAATTGTCAAAGAAAAGAAGTTTCCATTAATGGAGAGCTAAGGATCTATCCTCAATCTCTGAAATTGCTCTTTAATAGAAATTCAGTTAAATATGCATTGAAGTCTCATTGAAATAATTTTCAGGCTCTCGTTCTGACTTCTTTCCTCTTGCTATTCCCTGTGTAATTGGGACTACAGCTATGCTGCATGTTTTGAACTGAAGCCTCCCCAAGAGTCTAGTGAATTCTGCTTCCAAAAGCAAAGGCAAACTATAAAGAATGTCCGCATATCAAATGGGTTTCTTCCCTACTGTATCCTTAGATAGGGGTTTCGATGGCCCGATGAATTTGTCTCAATCTGATAACTGAAAAACTAGGTTCATTAATATTTTTCCTTGTCCTTGGGCCTTACAAAGGCCGAAAAAAATTACATTACTTGATCTTTCACTTTTTTTTTTTCATGTCCTTTTTTATGTTGCTGATTTCTGCTGTGATCTGTGTGCGTCAGGATCAGGTAACTGTTATCAGCCATGTAATGACAACATGGTTCTTTTTTCACACACCATTTACACTAGTGCAACTCAAGACAGTGTGTTTTTCCTCCCATTTTTTTTTGGTGATCATAGTCACTTCTGTGTCTTTCCATTCCTCTTACACTCTTTCTGGTGAGTTACATCTGAAGACTGATATGAAAAGTAAAAATAATATTTTCCCTGTGAATGGTGCTTCTGAATTGTATTTGCTTTAAATCAGATTCAGCACCTGGCAACATTATTCTGTATTCCAGCTCAGACTGTAAATGTGAATAGAATTTATCTAATTGAAAATGAAGTTAATGATAGACCACTAAATTCTGTCGTATTTCCCTGAATGCTGAAATCATTTACTATTACTAATATAGACCATAAAAAGAAAGTCCTCCACAGTCATCAGTTCTGGCTAGAAATTTATTCAGGGCATCGTCTTCACCTGTTCACTGGTTGATTAATGTGCTCTAGTTTAGTATGTTTAAAGAATGTAGGATGGCTGAGTTGCTTGAGTCATATGGGGTTTTTGTCTTTTTAATTTCTTCAACACCTTTCAAATTCCAGAGCATTCTCATGCTGCATGTCTTTTGTTTGTTCAGATATCATTCCCTGAACAAAACTTCTTCTGCACAGTCACTCAATAAAGGTATAATGCAGAGGCTAAAAGTCATAAAAGCTTTCTGCAATTCTTGTTTGCCAAGCACAGAAAAAAATAACCCGTTGGATGTGCACTCAAACCACTCAGTATTTCTTTCCTTTTCTTCTTCCCTCTTTACCACCCCATGCTCAGATCCTATTGTATTTATAAAGAAGCAGTGTGCTCTAAAAGCATGCCAGAGATTGATGTGCAAATATACAGCATGAACATTTGCATGTTACTTCCTAGGATACTCTTTATGCTTTTCCACCATTTTTTAGAAATGAAGGTTGTCTGAGCCTTGAGAAATGAAAAGTAAAGCTTATGCATGCCGGTGTGCAAAATGGATTTTAATGACCTTTAATAACGTCAAGAAAACAAAGCAAACTCTGAGAGGACAAAAAAACTCTACTCAGTCAACCTTCTGAAAGTTAGGTTTTGCAGTCTCAGAGTGCATTTATGCCTGTCCTCATCAGAGATTTTTTTTCAGTTGAAGGAAATTATAGTTCACACTATGTATTGTTTTTCTCTTTGCAAGAACAAAGCTTTCCACAGCAGGCACTGTGGTGGATTATCTGGTGGGGTCTTTTGTCATATTCACAGATCTTGAAGTGTGTGCAGGTATCTCTAGGTTCACAGCGAATGTATATTTAGCTCACTAATGAGCTGTCAACAGTTTCTGTTCCTGTAATAAATATTTGGGTGCTCATCTTTGCAGCTTATCCCAAGGTACGGCTTAAGCAACAAATATATTCTCAAGGTTCTGTAGCAGATGTATTGCTCCATGTTTCATACAGTACTGGTAGCAGATCAATTAACAAGCGATTACCTGTTTTACATAGTTCTTTTTTGGATCATTAATTTTTTGAGGAACGTTTGGGGAAAGTAGTATCTCTTTCCATTTGATACTGTTAAAAAACTAGTCAATTAGCATGTAAATCACTCATTAGAACTAATATGATGTTATCTCTGGGATTTCTATTAGAGTTGTTAGTTACTGTTTTTCACTCTTACTGGTTGATCTCTACATAGCTCCAAATAGGTTGTGCTGTGTATGAGACTGTAAATAGTACAAATTGCTTGAAGATGTGTGATCCTGCAGTTAAATGATATATTTTAAGTATAATAAATGTTTTCATGTACATTAAATATCCTTTATTTAGTACATAAAAGAAAACATTAGAAATTTGGGTTAACAAATGCAATCTCCATATATATGGGTGAGTTTCAGTTAATATCTAGATTTCAGAATCTAAATGTGGCCATACCCTAGCATTGTGGTCTCCTTTTTTTCACAAGGTTCATCTGGATGTATCTTATGTCTTTTTTTAGTTGTTGTTATCTGAATTTGTTTCCTTTCAATATAAAGTCAAGACAGTGACAGATGAGTCTGAGTAATTCCATTTTGGATAGGTGACTTGAATAACTGGCTATAAATGTGAAATCATAAAATGATTCATAATATGAACTTCAGAAATCAGGGTATTTTTAAACTCATAAGTTTGAGCCACCAAAAAGTAGACTTTCACTGTCAACAGTGTAGAATTAAAGGGACCTGAGACCCCTACCTTCCTACCATTAGGTAAAATCTAACATATTTAGACAGACCATACACATTTCCTGACCAACACTTTTTTAAAAACTCAGAATAATTATTATTCTGCTATCTCTGGCAAGCAATATGACTTCTCTTGTAGTTAGAATATTTCTGCTAATATTTGATCTTAAATCACACTCACTGCAAATTAAACTGATTCTTCTTGCCCTGCACCTGCTAGACATGGTGAACAGAACCTTGCTGTCCTCTGTGCACATTGCTTTCCTTTTCAAAGACTAATCATGTTATCTTTGATTTTCAACCTTAAACAAATTCACTTGTTTCAAAATTTCCTCATAGATTATACCTTCTAAAATTCTGTCAGTCTTGTTCCTTTCCCATGGATTCTCTTCAGTACATCTACTAGTTTCTAGTTATATATATATTTTAAATGCTGTCATGGTTTGGACTAGAACGAAAAGAAGCTGATCTGAAAGACACTCAGAAAAGTGAGGACCTTGTACCCTCCGGGGTGCTGAAAAAGGGTCATGTAACAGGGAATAATTTATGAGGAACCATCTTCCACAGAACTGCAGTAAATTTTGGAATTCAGAGATAGTAGTAGCTCCTATAGATACTCTGAGTGTGATATATTGCAGCACAGGCATCTGGTTTGAAACAGTTATTGGTAGGGTACAAACTAATTCTCTCTCAGAAACTCACCATTTTGTGTCGCTTTACCATAAATTGCTCATGACCCAAAGGGACATTTTGTTCTTGTAGGTTTTGCAATGTCTATTGCTTACTAAGCTAGAATTTCAATTAGTATGAGATGCCATCTACAGCAAGAAAAAACACCAAGTAAAATTTTTAAGTGCAATCAGAGAGTGATTCTGATTATCCAAGAATAAAATTAGATTTGTGTTAAAAAAAAAAAAAAAAAAAAAAAACTTTGAATTAAAGGTTTGGCCCAAAATTCCAAGGACCTGATTTTATTGCATAACAGATTATTTTTTAGAAACTAAATATGTCAGTTTATTCCTATGTCTCTTATTTTGGATAAATGGATAAACAGATATTTGATAACATATCTAACAAATTCAGACCTAAACCTTTCCATTAGAAGTAAAATCTAATTCAATGTATTTTTATTATTTACTTTGTGGTTACCAGTATGGTAAATCAATCACTGGTCTTAGTGTTCTTAAATTCAGACCCAATGCAAATGAATTAAGTTTCCAAGCTGCACATATTGCTTGTACTTTAAGAAGTGATGTGTTGCAATAAATTATTAAATGAAGAGCAGAAAATATACATAGTTTGCAAATCCTATTTAGAATTCTGTCTTTAGATAATCACCTTTTATTAAAATGCCAATGAAAACACATCACTGTAAAGTGAAAATTCTTCTCTAGTAACTTACAGCTGTAAACCACCAATTTAATAATTTTCATTTACAGCACTGTATCTTAATTGATGGGCCTCTGATAAAAACATAGCTTAAGCAAAGCCTCCAAAATACTTTGCCTTTCCATGTGGTATGGTACACAAAATTAATAGCAATGACATTACAAGGTAGAAAATCACCACTTTAAAATACAAAATAACTCCAAAAACTATTGTGCAAGATAACGAAACTAGAACATTTAGGAATACAGCAATATGATTAGCCCTTGTAAATTATCACAGTTGGACCTATTTTGCAAAATACAAAGATTTCTGTCGACTTCTGTAGGAGCAAATTTTAATTTAATTTGTCTTGAAAGAGGTGAGGTTGGTCTGCATTATGTATGCCTTTTTTAGATTTGTTGATTAAATGTCCACTTTATTATAATGGGAAATAAACTTATATATGGTTGTAAACTGCAAATTAAATAACTACCAAATTAGATGTCATAATTGTGTATTAGGTGGTCTTGAGGACACACGTTAAGTATTTCATTTTGAAATGTAACCTACCTGTATTGTTGAGGTTTGGAAGTTACCTATCTCTATTTCAGGAGCAATCAGTTTCTATTAGTTTTCTTTTGATTATGAAACAGGTCACCTTGCATTCTTAACTTTTTACTTTGCATCTACGGAGACTGAAACATTTAAAGTATCATGAAGGCACTGGAAAAAAACTCAGTAGTTTAAATAAGGGTTTGAAAGACATCTGGAGAGGAAAAAAGGGTACATCTGTTAATGGAAAAAAAAAAAAAAAGAGAATTACAATAAAAGATCTTTCTGGTCTCTGACCGTTGCAAATTTTCCTATGCACTCATATAAATCATGGAGAAAGGAAGAAAGAAAAACTACAACCAAAGAAAAATCCCCATTATATCACATGCACATCTTGGCTTTTTTCCTTTTTCAAAGTAGGCTTAGAAAGAACAAAGGGCTTAGAACTCTTCAATGATATTATGCTAGGGAAGTACTGTACTTGGGGTTCCATTTTGCCACCTCAAAGAGGATTTAATTCAGCTGTCAGAGAGTGCTTTTTAGTCTCTAGACAGAGTACGAACAGGGAGAATTCTGTTTGTTCTTTAAAAATAGTCCAAAACATTCCAGTCTTTGTGAAAAATTCTCGAAGCTTAAATAGGAAATAAATTCAAAGTCAAATTCCCTATTAAGTTAACCATGATGCTTGTTTCTTATTCCTCAGAGAACTGTATATCACTGTTCTACTGAGGCTAAAAATAAGCCTGATATAAAAATGAGTGCCCAGTCTATAGAAGTTTTTTGATTTTACCTGAAAGTCAAACAGGTCTTAAAGTTATACAAGGTCACTTATTATTTTAATTTAATATTTTTACTGGTGCCATTATTTTTTTGATCTAACTCAGGCTGAAGTTACCTACATGGGCTATGAAAGACAGGTAAAATATGAATTGGACTGACCTGCTAATGCTTACTTCTTTTTTAAAACAGTGAGGTCATTATCTAGAATTAACACTTAACTGGACATTTTTGTCTCTCATTAAGTACAGAGGCATGAGATACACTTGGCACAAGAGGTAAGACCATTGGTCTTATAAAATGGTAATTTTTATGTTTTTAAATCTCATTATTTTTATCTTTAGCAAGTCAGGACCTGTTCATGTTTCACTCCATAAACACATTTTGGACTTGCATTGAATAATCTATGGCAAAGTATATAGGGTGGGGGAAGGACTCATCAACATGCACATATTTACTTCCTTCATGATCAAAAAATAAAAATCTCACCCTTACTGAGATGATAACACTACCATTAATGGATGAGACATGTTCTCATAAATAAGTATAGCCCTTAAAAACACAGTTGTTCAGTGTGTCTCCAGGCTAAATGTACTTCCCAGGAGAGACATTTGGTGTGTATTGGACACTGAGAGGTCTGAATGAGTTGTGACCAATCCCACTGAGAACTGAGGGGGTTCCTCACTTCTCAGTGTCTGTTTTCTGTACTGGTGGAACAACCTCTTCTGAAGGAAACGCAGCTTGCCAACACTAACTCCATGTGTCATCCTTACTTTGGGCACTGGGGAAATAAGCCCCTGCTGGCACACAATCCAGAGCCTGCTAAGGAAGTCATCAGTTAGCAGGCAATGCTTTGGGATCTCATATGTCTATGACATCTGTGCCTCATCCGTCACAAAGATCTGCCCTGGCAAGACCTGATTTTATATATCGGAGTTGTAAAAGCATGTAGTCGTTTAAGATGAACATGGTTTTTTTCCATTCCTTTCTTCTTCCCCCCTGCCCCACCTTTTTGGCTTATGTCTGTGAAACTGTTTTGTAATGTGATAATACAGAGCCAGAGAGTACCAAGACAAACATCTTTCCATGAGCCTTTCCTCTTTGACAATGTGGAGGAAGACAGTCTGTGATACTTTACTAAATAATGTGATGGTGGCCAAGAACTCTTGCTTTATTTTTCAATCTCCACCTTGAAAACGGTCAGGAAAGAATTTGTTGTACATTCTGCTAAGAGTTGCTATCTCTAGAGCTATACAGCTACTGTATATTTGGGTTTGTGAACAAAAGCTATATTTTAACCTGTGTTTTCCCTCTCTGTGTTTCGAAGTTCACTAAAAAATACATTTCAAGGAAAAAAAAAATTGAGGTAGATTTCAGCTTCTGGTTTATACCAGAAAATATTTTGCTGTGGTACCAGTGGAAAATCATTGAAGACCTTGGATGATCAGTTTGATTTACAACACTTCACCATCAGTGATGACAAATTCAACTGAGTTCTCACTATGAAAATGGTTGTTGGAAAACATACATTTATTGGTAAACTTGAAAATGGTGTCTGTAGACTTGAGATTAGTGAAATACAAACAATGTAGTTTCTATACATAGTTTTCTAAGATGTTATGTAGGCTTTTATTGTTACTATTGATGATGACACCGTATGAGGGTAAGCTCACTCTAACATCCTGCTTTCAGTTAAGCTGAGCAACTATTAACTTGCCATGTTACTAAGAATGACTAATATGCAAGGAAGAGTCATAGTAAACTTTGTTACACTGCAAGTTTTACCTCGTTTTTCAGGGCATTAAATATTTTCCTTATTTTTTCTGTCTTTCTGTAGTTTTTTGAGTGTGTTTCAATTGAAAAATTGTCACACAAAATATAGATTTTCTCTTTCCTATATAGGAAGTAGAAGCAGGCACCGAGACCATCAGTGGTGACAAGGTAGGTGCCCATGTGGTAAGCGGCAGTGCGTTTATATCTTGGACTCAGCTGAATGAACATGCTAAACTAGATTCTTCAGTGGTGTAAATGGAATGCAGTTCCCACTGATGCTGAAAGAAACCACACCACCTGAGGACTCCATGTCAGAATTATCTGAAATCCTGTAGGGGAAAAATTAGGATGTGACCCAGCACTTTCTTCATAATACAGGGATAACTCTAATTCTAGGAATTCTTACTGTGTAATGTCAGACTTGGAAATATTAACATACTTTCTATTGTGTTGATGTGCAGCTTTAAAAAATGACAATTTTTTCTTCCTATTAGTGATACACACACACATATAATATATATGCACATATTATTTCAAGTCCAGCTTTAATCCTAGGCTTGAAATAATATTGGGGTAAGATTTTTATGTAATTATATTCAAAATTAATACATTATTCGATTAAGTTTACACTGGCTTAACTGAGAAATCCAGGCCTCAGTCTACTAATGTTGATGTAAACCAGAATAGCTTCTCTGATTTACACCTAATAAGAGTCTGGTTCTATATGTCATTGTTGAATTTGTTGAGGGTTTTTTTCCCTCCCAAAAGACAAAATTCTTGTTTGTTTGGAGGGGTTTTTTAACCTCTTGGCTGAGTGATACGTTTCTGTTTATCAGCCACCTGCATCCCCTCAATACATTCTAAGGCAAAAATCAAGGAATAAGAAAGTCCAATTTTAAATTCAATCAGTTCCCAAGTTGTTTGATGCAATGGTTTCCATTTCAACAGCTGCCTCTGTCTGCTTCACCCACACTAAGGAACCAGCTTCCTCTGGAGATCTGAAAATGTACAGTTGGCAGCTAAAATTCAATTTAAGTCTGGCCAGGTACGAGTTTATTGGCACTGGTCCCAGGTCTTGCGATTGACTTTTAACCCCCTCAGAGCTTTTCTTGTGTGCCTAATAGAGCTGTGTGCTGTGTGACAACTTCAGTGAAGTCCAACTGCTGCCTTTTGTTGCTCTGTGCAGCAAAATATTTTGAGCTCATAAACCACCAGCTCTGTATTTGAGTGGCATTTGTAAGGAGTTTTCACATTAGTTATCCTCACAAAAAATAATAAGTGATATATGCTGTTTAAACAACTATCAACTGCTTTCTGAAAGTTATACTGGAGAATACTGCTCACTTTCTTCTTGAATCCCTATGTTTCATGATCCCTAATGTACAGCTTTTTTGATTTTAAAAATCTTTTTCTTACTTTAGAAACAATTTGCAGTACCTCCGTTCACACTGATAATTGTTTATGTATCTGAGCATTCAAAATGATTCACAGTAGTGAGAGGTTAAACAGTAGAAAGAGTAGAGGGATTCCTTCTGTCCTTAGACATTGCTGTTCTAACAGGCAACGAGTTCCTCTGATATTTGTGAACACAGGAATTATTAAAAAAAATACCTCTACCACAAGGTCCTTCCTCTTGTTAGGGCTCAGCTTCATTTTTTTTTTTCGTGCTGTTCAGCAAAAGAAAAGCAAATCAAATCAGATTATGAGCAAAACACCGACCTTCAAAAATTCAAACTGAAAACGTCACAGCATAAACAGGATTTTTATATCTTTATTCCCTTATCTTCCATCCTGTGCAGAAGATTTAAAAATAACCATGTTATTGTAGCTCTCGGTGCCAGAAAGCAAGCGGTCATCAGCTAAAAGCATACCTTAACTTGATTGGTAAGCAAAGGGGTTGGTACGTGCATCATCTGTGACAATAACCTTCTAGATTAAAGGGAAAAAAATTGACATACTGAAAATCTTTAATGCTAACGCGTGGTGTTTAGTTCATCCTTTCACTGTAGGCAGTCAGCTAGCCACAGGTAATGGAAGCAATTTAAGCTCACAAAGGTATTTAAGCTGCCCAAACCTATCTCTGTCTAGAGTTACTCCCTACATCCACCAATATTCTGCAATGTAGGACAAGAAGGGAATAACGCAACAGGAAAAAGTTACTACCAGTAATTATTCATCAAAGCCCTTCCCCTTCTCTCATCTGTGACCTACAGCTTCAGAACTGGCAGTTTTAAAGATGGGAGAGAGGGGAAGTCTGCTTTCCTAGGTAATGTTCACAGGTCTTTGCATCTTTACTTCCCACGGCATGGTACTATTACCCTCATGATCTGGGGTATTTCATGAGATGAAAGAAAAGAGGGAACCTCGAGTAACTGAATTCCAGATCACTTGTTTTTCAAGAAAACAGTGGGCACAAATGTATAAAATATGAGTATCTGGGAATAAGTGAAATGAAAGAATTTTTTCAGATTATTTTTTCACTGTGAAGCTGAAGCCAAAGATTGAGGCCTTGGCTTTAAGACCAAACATGACTGAGTCAATTTGGATAAAACACAAGCATCAAGAGTTTATACTGTGGCTCACTTTACCATGTTTTTGACTGAAATACCAGCACAATCTGATCTCACTTTTTCTTTCTTAACATTGCAAAATAATAAACTTTCTTAATTCTTACTAGCACTGAAGAAGAAATGAAAGAGCGTCTCTCAGGTAGTTTTGTATAGCTGGTATGGGTTGAAGAGAGCAAAATCTAATTCTTTGGCCATCTCTGACTCATTTTCAATGGGGCTGAGAGAGTTCAGGTGCATGTTAGAGTTGATATAAACTTAGAGGCACTTGTTTGTACCAAACATCCACATTCTCTGAAGTTTAAAAATCTTTCCTGACAGAAGTAAATGGGTTCAGAAATAGTGGCTTGTTTGTTTTTAATCAGGAGATGTGAAAAGCAACAGAGATCAATTAATTACACCATTAAGCTAGCGAGAACTGGAAAGGTACATTTTACTGTCAGAGGAACTATGGTGTAACTGAAACAAAGCTCAGGGATCTAGCAGAACCAGGTACGGAGGAGGAGATAAACTTCTGTTAACAGAAAATAGAGATGGAGATAGAGAGGAGCTAGGTAAGCTTTAACTGTTTAAGCAAACATGCATCTCTTGTATTGCTTAAGGTTAATTTCTCATTACTCAAGATTTAGCAAATCTCTTTGTGCAATACTTCACTACAATCTTTTCATTCACACATTCTGTGAAACAAAAAATTATACCAGTATTTTATAATCTCAGATTTTTTTTTTTTTTTCTGTTTTGGGCTTTTCCATGCTGTAAGCATTTGCAAACAAACTTCACATTTAGAAAATGGCAATGGCCAGCCAAGGTTGTGACTGATAAAAACTAGATTCAATTGAGTTCGTTTGCTGAAGTTGTCCTTCAAGATAATTGAGATACAGCACCTTGAGCAGTGGGCCATATCTACTGCATGATTTTGGAAATGGAATGCTGTTTGTATCACAGTGGCTTTTAGATAATGTGTGCAATTGTCTATGAAGAGCAACTAGATAGTTCTTGTGAGTGATTCTTTTTGTACTTTCATTCAAATAAGTACGGTAATAAGCCTTAAAGATTGTTTTCTTCAGTCATTCATCAATATTTTACTGTATGCAACAAAGTCAATATTGGTTCAGTAATTTCTACAGATATATACCAGATAATTTTTCCAGATAAAACAGTATCATAGTAGTGTTAAAGGGCATTTATGCCTGTAAGTTCTATTTACAATAATGTAAGTTAGGTAAGTCATCATTGTTGGGTTGAGAAAGATATGAGTAAACATGCTAGTGCGTGTTGGTTGAGACAAGTCCTAGACTTTAGGAGACTAACAAGAGAAAGGAGAAATTTAACTGAAGGGGGAAATTATGTAAGTAGAAAAGTAGAAAGGCTTTGAAACCATATGGTCCTCATCTATTGACATTGATGTACTTGTTTTAATAACAAACTGTCTCGCTGGGATACTAGTGACAAACTTTCACTGATTGAGGAATGTTGTTTGGAGGTATAAATGTTGCATGTCCCAGGTAGAAATGTCACTGAAGAAATAAACACAATTGTTGTATGTTTCCATGTGTAGGCTGAAAGGTAAGTCGGCGGTTTCATAGATTAGTACCTTTAACTGCCAGAATTTGTATCACAGTAATTTCCAAAGACCCAGCTCAAGACAGAAATGTGTGGGGAGAAAGAGGTGAAGAAACATTCCCCAGGCAGAAGAGCAGGAAAAAGGGATAGAATCGACATTGCCCAGTTTTCTCTGACCTATTTGCTGGACCTTGGTTCCACTTATTACAATCATAAGTTTCTGTGAAACTATATTGTTTTGCATAGTAAGTGCATGTGCATGCTTGTTTTCAAGGGAAACTGGGTATATGTGGTATACTATGTGTTATGCAGAGATTTTCTCTGGCAATTTTCTGCTTAGATAAAAATTACCAAATGCTTTAGTTAAAACAATTTCTAATAGTGTTTATAATTTTATTGCTCACAAGTTCTTAACTATGGCACTGTACAGGACAGCATAGTGAAATTTATTCATAAAAGTGGCTCCAGTTTCCCTGTGATTAGTATTGTCTTCAAAAGCAATGACTTCAAATTGTTCTAAAACATCAGCAGTAAATACTGTACTATTGAACTCAACTCACTGTGATTAAAGAGATTACTATCATTGAGAAGAATAGTCATCTCTCTTAAACTTTGAGTTTCACCAAAAATAATGAGAAGCCCTTGATCTTTTTTACCCAGTGATATAGCCTGAGGGAATAAACAGAGCTAACTTTGTATGTTGAGGATGGGGAATAAAGCGTATTACTGCAGACTGAAATGGATCTAGGGTTTGTGGGTGGATAGCTTTTTAAAATTTGGATATAGCTACTTACAACACTGCCTGTAAATTCCATGAAAATCTTGTGGTCTCAACCTCACCTCCTGAGATGTTGTGTCTAGCAGATTGCTTGAGCTGCCTGCAGAGCGATAAAACAGATATATAATGTGCAAGAAAATACAAAGGTTGTAACAGAGGCTGTCACAAGCAGTGTCTTTCATGTCACCTGAAAGTTTTTTAATTGTGCAAAATATTACCTGAAAAAACATTTTTTGCTGCACTAAATTTCCAGAGAATGTTCTTTTTTACTGAGGCTAAACTTATTTTGCACTCTAGTGGAGTGTAATAGCTTGCAATTTTTCTTTGCTTACCATTTCTACAGGATATCACTGTATCTTGGTGAATCCTGTGGAAGCTTACCAACCAGTATGTGCCCCTTCAGAAGATTACCTGCATGAATATTTAAGGAAACTATTCTGTAGAGATCTATCACATTGTTACTGTTTTAGATATTCCTTTGTAAATAACCTTATGGGCCCCAGAGGAAGGAAGAAAAGCATGCTCAATTACCTTCTAGAATGCATTTTCACTAAATGCCAGGGTGAAGGAAATGATGGTCAAGAACAGATGAGGCTCTTTTATTATAAACTGGTCTCAGTAGAATTTAATGATTTTTAGCAGGTTAAGCGTTTATGCTTGCATTCTGCATTTAAGAACTTAAATTTCTGTGCAGTGCTGCTTCTTTACATTTATTGCCCTCCCTTTCTAATGGTGAAACAAACTACAATTTTGGGTTTTGGACTTTTGTGTGTTTTTCTTTTTTCTCCCGAAACGTTCTGTTCTGACAGTTCTGGTGCACAGTGTTTTACAAAGTTTTCTTATCCAATTCTCAGCTATCCATGGACATAACACATTTAGTCTTCTCCATCATTCTTTGCTCGGTCCCATTGAAGCTGCTGTCACTGCAACATTTTACATTCTTCTATCAAGGCAGGCATGAAACTTCCAGTGGAGCGAATGCGAATGCTAAGGCAGCTGCATGGGTCAGCAGGCAGATGGAGGGGGGGAGGGTTTGGGAAAGCTAAACAGTTTGCATCCTTCTCTAAAAGACAGCAAACCACAGGGCAGGGATCTGCAATCTGATGATTTGACAGTGCAATGCCCTTTAGTTGTTTGACTGGATTTACAGGTTCTGTTTAGCTGACAGATATTTTGGCTAATACCCTTCTCTAGTTGTTTTCCTTTTGACTATCAGAAATTCTGTTTAAAAATTTAAGCAAGTTCTTGTTGTACAGCAACATAAACAGATTTCTCTTACAGATAGGAAACACTGCCTATGATTTTTTTTTCTGTGAATACCCCAATGAATACAAAATATTGACCTAAACAAATACAGTTTACTGAGAGTGCCAGTAAACAATCTGGGAAGTAAATCAGAGGATGTAGCTTTATTTTGTGTGGAAACTGCTCTTCCAAGCTTACAGCACACAGTCCAATATCTCTTGTTTGTTTGTTTGTTTTTTCCTCTGTGTATTTTTTGCAATTAGTCATTCTCCTGACTAAAAATCAAACCGTTTGCTTTTAAAGAAGCCAAATGAAATAAAGCCATAGCTAAGAAAAGTGTGGAAATAAAAAGGAATTTGCACTAAGTGAAATTTAAGTGATTAAATATTTTTGATTTTCTGAGGTAACATGGTTTTAAATATACTGCTTCTAAAAGCTGTGTAAGAATTAACAGGTAACTGATTTAAATGCATAAAATCAATGGTCCTGGAACAGAGATGGACGGTTGCTTGTAATGTTAATGACTATAATCAAGGGAAAGAAAAAAAACTCCTGCTGGGATCACAAGTTGACTGTTCACTGAATTATACCTTGACATCGTGTGCAAAAATAATTCTGTTTCACTGCCCTAAGGTCTCCACTTGAAGCTTTTGAGAATGGACTAGCAGTAGTGTGTGTATTACCAGAAGTGGCCAAGGTTGAAGCACTGAAAGGACAGACTGATTTTTTACATTTTTTTTTTCCTGCTTCTAGTGTATACCTCAAGTATCCGAAGCTATCTGGGGAAGTATGACTATGAATATCTGAAGCTCCAAAGCACTGAACAGCAGGAAGTGTGTGGGATGAGCCACAGATGGGTAAGATGACACCAAGTAAAGAACATGTTAGACTGGCTGTCAGAAAGAAAACAAAACAGCAACTTTATCACATTTTAGGTGTCCTACATTCAGATTCAGCCATCAAAAGGTTTCACCAGTTACGCCTGCATTAGCATGCGTGAGGTTTTGAAGTTCATCTCCTTAACTTCCTTCCTTACCGTGCATTGGTTTTCATGATGGAGCAGCCTCATGGCATGCAAATGAGATTCCTTTCAGGTTAAACTAAGCCAGAAATCACGCTCCAGGAATATGCCTATTTGCTCCAACTGGCAATGTGCACTAGGCTTTAAACTGCACTTAGACTGAAGTAAAACTCCCCTATTCATGTTATGAATGTATTTCAGGTCCTTAAAAGCAACCTTTTTTGCTCAACAGACCCATTCCTATTTGGCCAGACATTGCCATTGAGCATTGGACTGTGTTTCAGTAGCAGAGGAAGGACAGGATGACTTTGTTGTTCTCATGTCTAATTTCTGTAATTATATGAAGCATTCTCTGAATTCATGTAAAGCTTAATGCAATGGAGAGGCTTCAAGGATTTAGGCTTTTGACAGGAGTTAGGTTAAAGACAAGAGAGAGAGAAAGAGAGACAGAGAGAGACTGAGAGGGTCTGACTGCCAAAACTTTCTAGGTATCATTTTTTCTCTGCTGCTGAATTTGAATAGTCCTTTAGATAATGTTAACCAAAACACTGACGAAACGTGTTAAATATGCACAGTGTAAAACACTGCTTTTGCTAGACCTGTCTGGCTTGTATAATCCCAAATTCTCAGCAGTGCAACTGTGCACAACAGAAGCTGCTAATAATTAATGCCTGAAATGCCCCCCTATCCATGCCCCAGGAACTCCAAAGCAACTGCACGTTCACTTTCAGAAGCTGAGCCCACAATCCTCCAGTGTGTGTGGGGAAGTGGGTGGAAATGGAGTGACTGGCACCAGGAACTACTGGGATTGCTCAGCTTCAAGACCTCCTACAACAGCATTTGAAGAAGAGCTACTTATCACTTTTCAGAGCAGCAGCTGTAGATGCTGCACTTTCATGAATACCTCTCAGGGTTTTGTGTGTGTGTGTTTGTGTGTGTGTGTGTACTGCTGCACTAGAAAGATATTTCACCGGTTAATAAATAAATTGATAAACTAAGGACAACCTGTATGTGGAAAAATATTTATATATGTTACTGTTCATAGGAAACCACAGACAGCAGTGTGAGTGAGCAAGGCTGAAGTACAGCTGTAAAAAGCAAATTGTGTGTGTGTTTGTGTCTAGATTTTAACCACAGGAGAATACTACTGGCATCTGGTAGTCACTTGGGCCCTTGGACCAGGAGAGATTTAGCAGATTTAGTAAGCCTGATTAGTGAAACATTCTGATGCTCCTAACTAAAAATAACTTTAACCCTTTGCATTTTTATAATATGCTCTTTACCAGTCATAAAAGAAACTGAATGATGTCTCAGCAGCTGCTGCTCAGCAGCACAGGCACACAATGACTGACAAAAGTTTTGGTATTGACAAAACGACTCAGTGATAACAATATTTGTTACCTGTGTCCAAAAATTTTCCATATGTATAATCCCTGCCTATCCATTTCTATCTATAATCCATTCATACATTATTTTTTTGGATAATAACATACTGAACAAAGTTCACTTTCAGCTGTGAATGCATGACAAAATTGATTTAAAGCTGCAAAATTCACTGTACGTTTTGGAGGAGCTGTCTGATCAAATGACAGATTAAAATTGAAATCAAAACCTAATTACTAGGCCTTCATTTTCCATTCAATATATACTATTGGTGGCAGATATCCCATTTAGGAAATAAGTCAAGGACATAAGCTGGGTCTTTTCTCTGTATAATTACTGTTCTGCAATCAGTTCTTGAACAGAGTTGGTCACAAGAAAGCCTGCAAGTAATGAAACTGTCTTCCTCCTTCTTACAGTAGCTCTAAGTATTCAACGTATTCAAAGCACATACACTTTGAAGTTCTCTGGGCAATGGTGTTGTTAAGGGTGTAGGAACTATGTGCCTTAACCTGTCATATTCCTCTGTCATGTGCAGCAGCTCTTGAGAGAAATAAATAAGAATCAAAGCAAATTAGGTCTAATAAAAGCAATCTGTGCAATAAGTGTCTGTTAAAAACATATTCCGTTATTTACTAATACGCCTGTGAGGGTAAATGCTCATCATATCCATTATATTGAAAAGTAAATTGAGGAATAAATAATGGAAATAGTTTGGTCATGATTATAAAATGCAATTCACTACTTTAGATAAGAAAATAACAAGGATTTCTGGTTGCTGTGATCCAGTTATTAACATGTACTATTGCACACAAAAAGCAGTACAGCAGAGTTGTAATTCTGTTCATAAAGTAAAATTATGGCTAAATTATCCCAGCTACCATATTTTAACGAATACAATACTATCTAATTACGTACATTTGATATGTAAGTGTTGGTATCATTAATTACGTGAGTTGGCTGTTCAATTTTCCATCAGAAAAGATAGAATAGGTGTAGGGAATATTGACAATTCACTTAAGTACTTAATAATTTATATGTTGTTAATTATTTTAACTTGTATTGGTGCTTGTTAAAAAAACTCCTAAGTAAACCATCTGCTAATGGTATGAAGAAAGAACTTGAAACTGTATTAATTAAAAAGATCATGATTATGCCAGCTTAGAGTCTTTATCTGTGTGTTCACACACAGTTTCAGCAAGGTCTAGTCTTTGGAGGTGTTCTGGCTCAGGATCTCTTGAATGTAATGACATTAACTTCTTCCTAGGGGAGGGAAAGGGACTAGAAGAAGATATTGCTTGCACACACAAAAATGGTAAAGGGGAAGAGAAATAGAAACCTATTGATTTGATTCTCATTTATGAATTGTTCTAGCCTGTTAGAGGGGCCTAGGTATTAACATAACTAATGCAGTAAGCTTTAAATTAAGTACCAGTAGTGACAAGCACATGTGTTCTGGGTTTGACAGGGTCAATGAGATTTTATGTACTCTGCAAATGATGTTTCCTGATTGTTAATTGTGGGCTTCGTTTGTAATACTGTGGCCTGTGTTTCAGTGGTAGACTCTCATAGTTTAAGTAATTGATGCTGTCATCAAATTTATCATGGGCAATAGATACACTCTCCTCCTCACTGGAACACTGGAACAAAATTGGCAAAAGATGACTGGTGACAATGCCAAAGTGTCTTTGAGTAGATCTCCAGGGGAGTGTTACTCCTTCTGCAGAAAGTTTCTTCCTCACGTAGATAAAAAAGATGATGGGGTGCTAAAGTGGCGCGTTTGTGTAGGGGTGCACGTGTGAATGTGACCACAGGGTCTGGAAACATATTTCTAGGATTTACATTCTCCCCCATGATGACATCAGAAATGAACTTGTCATTCAGCTCCAGTTAAAGTTGACAAGAATATTTGTATTCAGTGGAGAGGTCAGAGAAACCATTGATCTTCAATTCTATGTGGAATGCTTGTTTAGTGAGACAAGTAGGTGCTCTTGCTGACAAAGACAAACATAAGCTGCATTTTAGTACCAAAAGTACAAGCCTAGGAAGTCAACCCCAAGCTGCAGCTACAAGAGGAAAGGGACATGTTCTTTCACGTCTCAGGCTGCAGAACATAAGCCTCCTAGGCCAGTATCCAGTAGGAGGTCACTGAGAGACCCAAATATTGCAACTTTCCAGTCATTTACTTTATCTTTTCATTTTCTGGTGACATTGTTGTTAGCAGAAAAAAAAAATCTTAAAATATATTTGTTGGTATAATTATTTCTTGATTAAGTAAGTATCTAAACCTAAGAATTCAGAAATGTCATACATTTATTTGTACCATGCCAAATTTTTAGTGACCCAAGATGTAGTTTCAAATATGGCTTATTAATTGGCCACCATAAATAATATTAGAATTTTGCAAGCTGTTCTATTTATTTATTTATTTATAAATATATAGTTTTATCTACTATTTGAACAGTTATACCTCTTTAGGCTCCGCTGGGGGTGGGGCAGGTGGGAAGAAAGCTACCATAAGGAATTTAAGCATGCAGTCCAATGTCTAAATGTTACAGAAAGCTTTGATAATGTGGCATCTTGAATCACACACCAGGAGTCTAGTACTTTAATGGCATGACCTGTAAATAAATAAATAAATTGTGTTAAAGCTTTTTTTTCTTTTAGGAAAAGCTTATACAAAATATATAATCTTAAAAAGGAAGATTCAGGTTGCCATGTATCTGTTTATGGGAGCTAGGCCAAATTCAGAAACTTCAAACAGTTCATCCTGGGGGCAGATCAACACTCTTCTTGCCTTTATTATCACCTAGCTAGTTTTGAAACAGGTTTACTGTTTTATATTTGATAGGTACCTGTAGTCCCATACACAAACCAATGTTTTGCTGGAGGAATTTAGATGCAATTTGTATTTCAGTGATGGGATGACCCTTTTGTTTTCTCTTGCTGTCATCATGCCAGATGATTTCCACTTAGACAAAGTAAGGTGTTTCCTGTAGCCAAATAACAGATATGTATATGTAATGTGTGTGAGTGCAGTTTATGACTTGAATGTATCCAGCTCATCTTTCCTTTGATAATAAAAAGAACAAATAACATATAAGAAGCTCTTTTCCTGACAGATCTTGAGCACTTATATCTTCTTTTTCCTACACACAGATACGAAATCTCCTTTGGTGCAAGCCGTTATCAGTGTAGACACTCTCCTGGTAAGTGCTGCCATATGAACCTGTGTTACTAATGCTGCTTCATGTTACCCATCCCCAAGCCTGAAACAAAGTGTATCCTTTCTCCCTCCTCCACCACGATTTTTTGCAGGCCTTATTTATTTTACAACTAGCTAAAATTAAACACATTAGTGAGATTGGCCATTTAGCAAAGAAGTTGTATTTTAATTCCATAAAAACTCATGCATCTAGTTCATGTCGAAATGCTGGTTAAGATAAATTCTCTGTAGTTTTACTGCATGTTAGATGATTAGAGTAAAACTATGTTGCCCTGACTAGCACCCAAATTAAAACTAAAACTCCCTTACCCGCAGTAGGGTTGCACCATAGCATAATTTAAAGTAGATTTTTTTTTCCTAATTTAGCAGTGGCAGCATTTGTAAGGTGATTATAAGTTGTGTGTTCCCTCATGCTACTCTGGTTTGAAGGAGCTAATTCAGTTGAAAACGTGCTTTTTTCACATATAGCCAAGGTAAAGTACAAGGGGTTAGCCTAGGACCAACAAATTGGTTGGTGGAGCCAAATTGGTACTTGTAGTCAGAAGAAATTATTTGGGTGTGTTCACTGTATTTTTTACAATGGTGCTAAGTACCTTAATTTAATTGGAAAGCATTAAAAAGTAGGATTGTATTTACAGTACAGAGTTTGTCAGTAGAGATGCAGATTATAGCAGCATCACTGTTGCGCTTGATAAATAGTTGACTGCTAAGATTAGGAATAAACTGACTTAAAACCTACCTCATTCACAAAGCATCAGAACTTTGTGTCTGTGGATTTCAGTACAGGGGAAAGACTTATAAAAACAAATCTTTTATTTTTTCTGATCTTCCAAGAAGTAATATATTCAAAAAAGGCACAAAAATTGAATCCTATAATAAAAGTAAACTGATCTTTAAAAAAATTTAAACACCTACTCAAACCAGAAATATTTCTCTCCAGATTAGATGGTGTTACTTGCTATTCTTGTTTGCTGTTGAGCTAGTTGCAGGAAAACTGTCACTCATATCAGTTCTTTATTATTTATAGAAAATCAGGAAGGAAATCATTATACTCTAGTACCATTGCAAAAGGAATTTCTATTACTTAGTTATAGATAGACTTTTTCAGTACATTTAGAAAAGAGAAACACCTTTCCATGTGTTTGAATGATTATTTAAAGTGCTATATAACTCCCAGATTTGGAAGAAAATGTATATAGGTTTTTCTTTTCAATTTTCTCAGTCTCATTTCCTCCCCATTCTACTCTTCTTTCATTTTATAAATCAGTTTATTTATCCAAGTTGCTAAAAGAATTTAAGGAAACTTCGACTAACTTGTGCAGAGTTAGTGAAACTCTGCGTGTGTGTGCATGTGTTTGTGTGCAAATTTCATGCTCCTTAAAGGACTTATTGGAAAACTTCAGAGCTGTTAATTCCTGTGGAATTTTCAGACAATAAGCACTTGACATTTTAGTTGTTTTCTTAATTCATTCTGGTCATGGTACCACAGAGTCATTATAAAATATGATAGCATTGATATGTGGTATTTTAGAATACAAACAAAAACTTCTGTGTAAGTCAGCTAAAACTAAACAAACCGTATAAGAAAAACGTTAGCTCACTGAATTTTCAAGAAAAGATGAAATTAATAAAAGTATGCCCAGGGAGATAGCTTTTTGTGCCATTTCTTGTCTCTGAGTGCTTCAACTTATTACAAATAATTATTTCAGATTTTCCTTGCTTTTGTAGGTTTGTGCTCTAAGAGACACATGGGTAGAGATTTGCTATTTTATAGGAAATGGATTTTCGGTGGGTGAGAGAAAGAATCTGACTTTTCTATACTGAAAATCACTGGGTTTTTTCTCATCTTTTATTGAGTGTCCCTTTTCTTATTCCAAAGATTAGTGTAGAATTTTCTCTACCCATTATTGGAGGTTGTATAAATCAGCCAATCTGTTATCTGTGGTTCACCAAGCCAGCCATCTTTCAATGTGAAATAAAAAACAATATAAAAAAGCTTATTTGATATGCACGTATCAGAATTTTCTTTAACCAAAATAATGAAAAGAGGGTCTGTAATATTAGCATTATTGCAACCAATATTGTAGACATAATTCTTTCAGATTTACACTGGAATAACTAAAGTCAATGTATACATAAGAAAATAATTAAGCATTAATTATCTTTTCCCTTCCGATTTAAAAATCATGTAAACTACATCACTGTTTCTTTTGCATTTGCATTATGCTGATTCTGTGAGCAATCAAGCCAAACTTTGTTGTTCATAGAACTGTTCAAACTTGTAGAAGATGGGATTTTACCTGGCTGGTACCTCTGTTCTGACCTACTGTAAAAAGAAAGGTTTGAAGAGTTGTTTGGGGATTTCCCCTGCCCCTGCCATCTGTGTCAGCTAAAGAAAGAACTAGGTGGAATTGCTGCAGAGGATGTATGAAGTAGCCAGCACGTGTCCCACCTGCGTTTGGTTGACTAAGGGGTCACACATACCAAACCAAGGCAGCATGCAGAATGGGACAGATATTTACACCACTGTGATATAACTGTGGCAGCTACAACAATCTCAACAGCAAAAACATTGAAATCAAGATAAATTTGTTTTGAATAGGATGGAGTTCTGCAGATTTGCACAAAATTTCCTCTCTGCTGGACCTCATCTATTGATTTTCTTTCTTAGTCATAACTACTGCAACTCTATGTTAACCATAGAGATCTTTCTCTGAAGAAGGACATAAAATAACGGACACTTTGATTGCCCTAAGCCAGACTGAAAAGCACTTAATCACCACTGAATTAACATCCTGAAAAAATAATTCTGATTCCTACAATGACAGGATATCACTACAGCATTGGTAATATTCTGTATTTGTCAAGGAACTGCTAAGTATCTGATATGGTTGTGGCCTTGTAATACTGTACATCGCATTACTGATTGCCAGTCTGTGGCACCATAGACACTGCTAATTGCATCCAAGTAGTGCAGAGTTGCTTAAATCCCCACTTCTCAGTCATAGCCTCCTCTGGTGGATTGTGTCTACTCTATGTAGTAAGTCAACTTTAGGCTTTGTGCATCTCTGGCTTTTGTTTTTTCTTTTCAAAATGTATGAAACAATATGAGGACTATGCTGCAGCTCAGCAGAATGCCGTTTTATAGCATGAAATTAAGCACACATCATATGCGCTGAAGTGTTGTATGACAGCATGTGGGAAGCACCTGAAATTGTAAAACTTGGTTAGACAGTTTTTGAGGATTATGTATGGTTGAGAGAGCCAAACCTGACGCAGTCACATCATATTGTCCATTTGGCAGCCCCTAGAGTGAGGAATCTAAGATACATGTTTGGATTTTGCTGACAAGTCATCCAGTTTACAGCAAAAAGAATCATATACGAGAGGACTAACATGCGGTGTGGGTGATGAGGGACTGGGGTCCAGGAGTGAACTAGACATCAGCTTCAGAAGAGCTGTGGGTCAGCTTGCTGCTCTCACTGTCCCTGCATCCTTCCTTTCCGATGATTTTCAGTTGTCAAACTACTTTCTCGTACTTTCTGTGACAGCCACTTAAGCAATACAAATCTCAAAAACCTACTGGCCATGTGGAAGTGTAAAACTGTATAAATCTTGTTAGCATTCCCAAAAAGCTCTTCTGTGTTAGGCAGCCCTTTGCTCTTCCTCACAATATGGTAAAGAATTAAGAAATAGTCTCTTTCTTTTTCACTTGAATAGTTTGTGTAGGAGTATTGTCTGAGAATTACAGTTAGGTGGTTATGCATTTCCTATTTTGATGCAAGGAAATTTGATTTAATTTTGTTCAGAAGCCTATTCTTGCCATACTACAGAATGCTGGATGCTGAAGAGATTGTCATCTGTCCTTTTCTCCTCTAGCTAGGCGTAAGGTTTCATATGGAAGTTTGCAAGGTTACAGGAATGTCTACTAGGACTATGGTATGCAAACAGTTTTCAGAGTGTGTTTTTTAGTTTCTTTGTTTTGTGGTATGGAAACATTCAATCACAGAATAAAAAAATCTCTGCCTGTCTAATTGAGATTTGGATACACAATGCTTGTTTCTGTATCTTCCCTCTATAAATATAAAATAAATATAAATATTTAAAGAGATGCTTTAGCTTTTATAATGGAATGGCCTTACTTTACATCAGGATACACACCATACAATTTGACTTTCAAATGATCGGCTCCTGCTGCTAACAGTTCCTGCATCTGCAGTGTAATAACACTGCATTCTATATTATAGAACAGTCTAGGAGTTTTGATCTAGGAAGTTCTAGTAGTATTATTGAAATAAAACCTGTATGGCAGGGAGAAATTTTATTCTGCTGTTAAGAAATATTATTTTTCCCAAAAACATTGTCAGTTGGAAAAGCATCAGAGATTTTAGACTGCCCTGGAAACTCAGTTGTGTTAACAGGAATCTTTCCCCTAAATTCAGCCTGGTTGCAAGCAGTGATTTCACAGTGGGATTTCCTAGTGTAGTTGATTGAAAAAGATCATTAAAAGTTGTTATTATTATGAAATTACTTAGTACTTTGAAAATACTAATTTATTTGCCAATGCTTTGAATGTGTTTGTTTTTTGAAGCTGTTACCATTTTTCAGGATTTCAGTGGTATCAACTCTGTTGCCAGATTTCTGCTGAGACTTGCCAAAAGAGAAGATTTCAAAAGAAAAGGTCTGGAACAGATAAGAGTCCTTGAGATTTACAACCCAGCCATTGGAAAGGCTTTTCTTAGTCATGCTATCGTTCAGACTTTTAAAGAGGATTAACCCATGATTATGAATGAGGTTCAGTAGATGGAAAGAGGAGCAGAAACTTTGCATTGTAACATCTAAGAACGAATCTGTGTCGCTTATCGAACTCAGGTACTGACAGGGGATAGTTCCCTCTTCTTTTAGAAGTGGAAAGATGGCTGTATGTGTCCTTTTCCCATCCTTCTTTCAATCTTCAGTTTCAACAGATAGTATGCCTCTAATGGGAAAAATATAACTAAACTAGTATTTCTATCAGATATGTGTTTTACGTTTATGTATACGCATATAATTGTTAAGTTTAACTGAAAATTGAAGGCAGACACTTTCTCTTATTCTTATGGGATTTTTAGCAGAATGGAAAACTTCTGATTTCTAATCAAAACTTTGAAATTTATATTTATGTCTTTTTTTTTCTAAATTATATAATTTTGCCTACAGACTGGCTTGCATTTACAGGGAAAGATTAAGAAAATAGCTAAAGTATTTCTTGGATATTTTCCCCCATAAACCTGAAAAAAATCAGCAGCATAAATAGCTTAATGCAGTTTTCCAGAATGGTAGTTGGAAAGGATAGAAAGGCTGAAGACAGTATATTCTTATTGATGCTAACAGGATCAAGAATCTAAAAAGAAACAAGATAACCAAGACAACTCATAAACATCTTATCAAAAGGCATACCAGACCTCTTTAGAACTTTTAGCAGAAATCAATTAATAATACTAAAATAATTCTAAGTAATGTTCTTATACTTTAATATTTTCTTATGAAGAATTTACCCCCACAAACTCAATCTTTAATGTGTGAAAACTGGAGAGACTGTAGACCATTATTTGAAGGAAAGGACTGGTGAGACAATATGGCCATATACCTGAAGTACGTGAGTGGGAGTATTTTAGCCTTTCAATATGTAAAGAGGGCTTATAAGACAGACAGGTAGACTTTTTACCAAGGTCTGTAGTGACAGGACAAGGACAATGGTTTTAAGCTGAAAGAGTGTAGGTTTAGATTGAACATAAGGAAGAAATTCTTTTCTGTGAGGGTGGTGAGACACTGGCACAGGTTGCCCAGAGAAGCTGCGGACGCCCCATCCCTGGAAATGTTCAAGACTAGGTTGGATGGGGCTTTGAGTAACCTGATCTAGCGAAAAATGTCCCTGCCCGTGGCAGGGGGGTTGGACTAGATGATATTTGAAGGTGCCTTGCAACCCAAGCCATTCTATGATTTTTCTCCTTTCTGGATAATTGCTTATGTTTAAGTTGCATGGTTAAATCAACATGATCTCAAATTAGCACAGGTGTGCACAGACCATGTGCAAAGATTACTGGACTTTTCAGTGAATAACATTTCCTAGTACTGTTGTTCTTAACAAGACCTCCTGCCGTGTTAAGGCAACCTGTCTTTTTTTTCATTTCTTATCAAGTTAAATTCATGCTGGTATACCATCTTTTGGCCCAGCATTACTTAAAATGTCTTTGTCACTTTCATAGCTGTGAGTGCTGTAACGGAATGCCATGCCTACTGAAACTTCTACACTTTCCTCATTATTGCTAACTAGATCTGGATCTTTTTCAGTGCATTTGAACATTCAGCAGATGAGATTCTGGCATCTCAGTAACATCCCAAAACTCTAGGTAACATGGTGATAAGGCCCTCTGACTCTGTGCTGCCCTGATAGTTTTATGTGTCCTTAGGTGTCATCTAGTTGCCTGAGGGTGGATGTACAATACAGTTACTACTTCTAGATACTGCCCGTGTGCTGTAGGCCACCTCTGAATCCACTCCCAGCATCCCGTCTAGGCCAGCATTCCTGGGTGACTGTTTTACCTCCAGTTTTCTACCAGAGACGATTTTGCATGGTTGAGTCTGGGGTTTACATACATTCTTTATGCTTCGTTAGTTCTTATACCCAACAGCATCAGACCACAGCGTCACTAAGGATTTTATTCAGTGTATGTGCATGTGTTTGATCAGATTTATTCAAGTCAGTGATATGAAGTGATTATTACACCACTGTTTTAGTAAATATTTTTAGCATGTTATAAGCTGGGTGAACACACCAGGCATTGCTGTTAATCAGTCTCCCCATTATAGTTAAGAAATAACCTCAGAAGTTGTGGGATGACAAAACCAGAGAACGTAAGGGAAATCTAAGAGTGAAAGAAGATATGAAGATGGAAGCTACTGTTTGGTCTTGAACAGAGAGGTGGCATTTCTACTACATTTCATTTTGAGTGGTAACAGATTGCCATTTCCTTTATTCCGATGGCTGGGGTCAGAGTCTTTTGTCTCTCTGGAGTAGGATTCCTTCCTTGGCCTTATGAAATTGTGCCAGACTGCGAGATGACTGAATACTATACTTTCTTCTGCATTGTCAGTGGTGGTTTTAACCAGTTCTTATCCTTCTGCTTAGATTTTGCCCCAAAACAATCTCCTTTTTCAACTCTTCCCATCCAAGCAGTTTTTGATACACATGTAGGATCATGCTGTTCTCAGACGTATAAAGCATAAACCAGCCAACAAATTGTTACTTCTTTCTCCCAGGCCTTACACTCCATTTATTCACTGTATTTGTCTTACTTAAAGTGAACACAGCACTTTCTTGCCAGACACGAAAGTAACAAAACCATGGTGATCGAAGTTATTGCAGCTAATGCAAAAAATTCTATTTGTTTTGCTTTCCCAGTTTCTTTCTGCATAGCTTTTATCCCACCTGTCCATTTACCAATTCACCTATTTCTGTCTTCAAGTCATCCTTATAAGTAATTTTCTTGATGCAGTTGCTCCCCATTGGGAGACAACTTCTTGGTACTATCACTTCTTAATTTTGTAGATTGTATTTGTCTTCAATTTTTCTGCTTTTTAATTTTTTTCAGTCTAGCAAAATGTGGATTGAATCTGTTTGTTTAATCTTTTTCAAAACTCAAAACCTTTAATTGCAGTATTAATTCCCACTTGTGCCATGTAATTTCTTACAGCATGCCGTAGCTGTGCTTAGATACAAACAAATGTTGCTACTATTAGGAAGCGGTAACTTCCATGTTTTCAGTGGGGTTTGGTAAAAACATTTCACAGGTGGGAATGAACCTTTGACTTAAAACTTTAGCTAACCTAATTAAACCATGAAGGTTTAGACAAAGCATCTTGCTCTTTCTAGACATCTCATGAGAACAGGTTTCCCTCAGGAGATTCCCAGTACTGTCACAAGCGTGACACACGCAGTTCTCATCTCTTAACTTGCTGCTGCGCAAAGAGCACTTATGAAAGATAACAAGGGAAAAAAAGGAACTACAAAGCATCTTGAGACAAGGTTGGTTTGAATTTTGACTGAAAATATCAGCTGTTTTCCATATAATCATCATTGTAGTCTGGTAATATTCCATGGCTATAAAGATGTCCTTTAAATGTTGCAACCACGCATTCAGTGGTTTTCTGTAAGATTGCTGGTTATTTTTCTTCTTGGAAGAGCAGGCTTGTCTCATTCTTCTTTGAACCCACAGGATTTGGTTTTTTAGGAGCAAAATCCAAGCAAACATTGGTAACATTTTCTAAATTTCAATTGCATTGCTCTTTGGCCAGTCATGATTGTCACCATATTGTATTACGCTGATATGTAATATGAACTATAGTTTTTATTATTATTTGTAGTTCTCTAGTAATCAAAGCGTCTGGGAGTTTTTTTGTTTGTTAGTTAGTTTGGTTTTGATTTTTTTTTCTCCAGGAGAAAAGGCCAAATTTCTTTTTTTTGTGTTTCTATGAAAGGCTATACTCTGCCACATATAACTTACTTTGCAAATAATTCCATTGACATTGGTTGAAATTTTCATAAAGGTTATCATCTTACATAACATGAGTTTAACTGATTTCATAGGTGGTACTACTGCTGTCATTTATGATCACGACTTAAGAACTATTCAAAATAAATTGCTTTATTATTGCTTAGCATTATGATTATGGCAGCTAGCAGAGTGTGGACAAACAATTGACCATTAAATTACTTCTTAATGTGTGCTTATGTTGTTTCAGAATATGAAACTGGGGCTGGATTTTAGTGAGTCTCTTGCCCAGCTTCTCTGAAAGAATGCATTACCAGTTCTAACTGGTAAACTGACAAACTAAACTGATAAACTAGTGCAGTTTTACTAGCAGAAGAAACAGCTCTTGCATTTGTAGCTTCTTTGTGTAAAGCAACATTTTATGTTTGATATTGCCTTTCAGATATGTGATGTCTCCACATGATGTTCATTTTAGATGTGTTAAATAATTTTCTAGGTATTCAGTTTCTCCCTATTTAAGAAATAAAATGCAACAAAACTAATCACAATAGCTAAACAAGTACTCTATTTTGTTTTCCTACTGTTGAAGTAAGCTCACTGAATTTATAGTCCAGCATAAACAGAAAATATATGAATATGCTTTCAAATAATACTATTAAAAAATCCTCTCTGACACTAGCTAATTCAGACTCTGATCTTTTCTTCTATTGCAAATACATGCTTTATTTTTTTAGTCATAAACTTTAAACTAGTCTTGTTACACAATACTTTGTCTGCCATAAGCTTGCAAATTGTCTCTGATGCTGACTACATTACTCACAATTGCCGTTTCTTTCAATTTCCAGATTCTTTCTTCTGTTAAATGATCAATAAAAACTAATGCCTGTCACTTGTCTTTTACACCTGTGTAGTATGTTACCTAAAACTGTAAATGAAATCATCATTTTCCATTTCTACTTTCTTGTTCTATTTCTTCATTTTTAAGAGCTTTCAATCTCTGCACCGAAACTCCTCATTCTTCTCCAAATTCAATTCTGTAGATATTGAACACTAATGTGGAACATCACAAATTATGTCTAAGGATGATATAAGTAATAGTCATGCCTATGACTTTTTTCTTTTTAACTATAGCTGCAATATCATTAGCAATTTCCAGTAATTGGGGGGTGGGGGATGGGAGTGGGACCTGGATGGACATAGCTGTCATTTCTTGGAATTGTGTTACATATTTCTGTCTTAATAGAGTAGTCAATTATCCAGCCCTTTATGTCTAACATACCTTAGGCCATTATACAAGTATTTTCTGGTAGCTGTTTCTACACATACAGGATATATCCCATTAAAGATGCCATTTACTACATTAAGGGGCTCAGGTTCTTAATTGCTTGATGAATCAATAATGCTTGGGACATTTGGGTCACTGGCAGAATCTAGAAATATGAGCTTCATTTTTTCAAGCTAAAGGACTCAGATTTGACTTCATTAAAAAACAGCTGCTTCTAATGAAGGACTGGCTATATAAACAACAATCTTTTGCATCCCCAAAGTCTAAACTCTTTGATATGTTTATCCAAAATAAAACATTAAATTATAAGTGTTACCCTAGTTCCTCCAATGACTTGAAATGTAATTAGCCTATCCCCCTCTCTAGATCTGTTCTCATGATGCTGGTTCCCTTTCATTCAAGGTCATCTTTCACCAAATGGAAACGTTACTGTATTTCATGGAGAAGGCAGTCCAAGCAGGGAAAGAATGGGAAGGCAAGGCAATTGAATCACATCTCCTGTCAAGCATGACTTGCTAAATATTGCTATTTTTTACATTAAATATTTGTTATTATTTTTTTCAAGAGGAAAACATTCTTAGCAAGCTTTTCCTAAAGGAGACATTTCAGTGCCATTCGTGAACCTTTAAGAGGCTGACTGTAACAGGTTTTTGTGTTGGGCATTGAGTTACTGTTACGCAGAGCTGAGCATTTGGTGCTGAGGCACTAAACAGAGCCGACATTTATCAGAATTTTTGGCTCTGAGGAAGTCGAGAACTTCATACCTGAAACAATCATGTAGGTTTTGCTCCTGTTGTCATTCAACACATAGAACTGAAAAGTCTCTTACCTGTTAAACAAATAAATGTGTATGATACAAAGCAAAAGTATGGTTCCAGTCTACAAGTATGTGTAAAATGGTAGACTGGATGTAAATTTGTCGGCTAAAATTGATGATGTGTGCTCAGTTTTATCTTTTCCATAATCACCCCTTCCATTTTTTATTTGTAATCTTTCCATCATCTCCAGTTATTGGCAAAGTTTGAAACTTCTAGTTTATGTTGAAGTTGTTTCTCCATGTCTGGTTGATATTCACTTGAAATATGTATTTGAGCCATCCCAACATTTTAGGGCTATCCCAACATCACAGCAGTGCAATCTATTGATCGGGAAGAATTTCACCATACGTAGTGTAAAAAGTAGCTGGTAGACCCACAATTTCAAGAGCTCCTTCAACTGTCCACAGAACACAGCGCTGTAATTGATGATGGACCATCAGTCACCACATCCTGTCTCACCTTCTTCCATTCTTCCTCTACAGCTTAAAAATTGACAACTAAAGTACTGGATCATTAATGTAGAATAAGAGCGAAAGCAATACTCATAAAAGAGTAACAGTGGAATAATGATGGCAAGAGGGGCATGGAAGTACACGGAGAAACCATGATTGAACAAGATATAAAGGGACCATGGATTGAAGGCAAGAAGAAATTCAGACTCCACAGAGCCAACCAGAATCCTCGGATTAAACTGTGGAGGACCAGAGGGTAATAAGAGCACACCTAGCACAGCTGTAAGGGTAAGCAGGCAGGACACAGTACTTGGGAAAAATAGAGGCACAAGACGTTCCTGCAATGAGGGACGTTATGAGGAACTTCAAAGAAAGAGGAGACAAGGAGAGGAACACCATGAAAATGTGCGTGGGAAGGCTGTGCTGCATCTTTATCATGGAACTGCTGTGTAAAAGACTGGAAGTTGTGGAGCACCTAAAAATAAATAATAAATGCTAATCTAGAGGGGAAACCATAGCCGTGATACAAGTACCCTCTCGATTAGCATCACAGATTCGCTGCCTACACCTACTGGAAGTGTGTCACTTCCCAGGGGAAATTTTTCTGACTGAAGAAGTTCCCGTGACTCAAGTGGTTCATTCCTACACAGAAGATGCAGGGTTTAGTGCTGGTCCAGTAATTTACGCAAATGTAAGTGTATTTCAGTCTCCCTGAAGTGAAGACCTTCAGAGAAGACCACTTCCACCCAAACTGTGCAGTCAGGACAGTACAGTGACTAGGAATTTTTATGGCATGAAGAGCAAAGTTTTTAGCAGAAAACAGGGATTGTTGGCAATCTACTTTTCCATGACAGGAAGCACCTTTTTCCAGCAGTGGACCTAGTTTGCATCACAGTTATACAGTTTTAATATTGATGTGCAAAGTAGGAAGTTATTTAAGATGTCAAATTTACATTTCTGCCCTTGTTTGAAACTCACTATTTTACTTAGCATTATAATAATGTACATTTTTCCTCCTATTTACTACTTCCAAAACAAGATTTCCATCTATTTATTTCTCTTCCCACTTCCCTGATATACCCACTGCCTAAAAAAAACAGGTAAAAACCATTCATCATAGGGAAAAAAAACCAACCAAACAACATGAAAACTGCAGAATACTTTTATTTTCAGTGTGGTTTGCATTTCCTTCTTACACATAATCCGTAAAACCAGAGCCAGATTCCTTGTTGTTGAGCTATAAAATTGTTCATGACAGAGCGGTGCAAAATGTTTTACAAAACATGTGAGTGGTATTACCTACATCAGTCTCTCTGCCTGCAAGTGTTTTCCTCCATCTGATTAATCCAAATCAAGTTGCTTAAACCTTCTGCCTTCTTTGGAAGGCACAAAGATTGCTGACACCGCTTTCTTTTCCTTTCATCAAATGTCTGCAGTGCCGTTCTGCTGTTTATACAGAAATATCTAGCCTCATGAGTTAAGTTTATAACCCTAGCATGATTGTAAAGCTAGTAATACTCAGTGTAAAATTTCCCATGAGACCCAGACACCTCTTTTGTTAGAGTGTCTCAACTGCAAGGGAAAATGAACAACAAGTCCTGTACTAGCTCTCGTTTCTGAAGGTTCAGTAACATGGTTTTATGGTAAATTAAAACTAATTGTTCACAGGAAATCTCTACACTCTAATAGTAATTAGACATGATTTGCACAGATGCATAGCCTCTGTATTCCAATACTGTGAGCTTGGCTTCGTTTGCCTCAGTCATTTATACATATTTATAGCCTTATCAAGGATGTTATATTTTTCAGATATTGTTAAGTAGGTTTAGGCAGGATTTATTATATTTATAAGTTGAGGATCAAGCAAGATAATATGCAGTAATTTAAAGAAAAAAAAAAAACCAAACCCAACACTTAAACATTAGAAAGGTAAATACCTGACGTACCACTTCAACAATATTTACACAATCAGTTTATTCTAAAGCACAAGAACATCCAGGCATAATGGTGATTACAGCCTTAATGGTTTATTGTGTTATTATTTGATAAAGCTCCCTGTTTTACATTAAATTCTCCAAAACTATTCAAATATTGATTGAAATCTCTCAAATGGATGCATGGTAATCTTATTCTTTATTGTCTTCATTGGTTTCTAATGACATTGTTTACAAAATAAAAAAGACCAGGTTTAGCTCTATTTATTCCTTACATCTCTCTGCTAAATATGCATCTTAGCTTGACTCATTTTTGTTGTTGTCTCATGTTGCAAGTCAGTGTTTTAAGGATTGAGCTTTAAAAGGAAAAAATATCCCATTGAAATTTCATTGCCTCAGAACATATGTTCAGACATTTTGAACAGCCTTCAAACCAAAGAAGAAAATGTCCTTAAAGGAGGCACATCTCTTCAAAGTGATCATCCTGAAGCTACAACTTACCTCTGTTTTAAAGTAGGATGTTTATTTTACACGCTTGTGGTCTCTTTGTTACCCATTGTGACCTCTGAAATGGTAATATACGAATCATTTACTATTGTATTTTTAGCTGTTACTACACCCACAAGACTTTTTATTATCAGCAGGAGTGGAGGTATTAAAGAGATTTGTGGGCCTCAGAAGGCTCAAAGCACAGTAGGGATGAAATTACAAAATTATATTGTTATAAAATATATTTCTAAAACTGTGTACAAAGGCCCAGTGTTAATGAAAGTAATTGATAGCAAATACTGATTTCTTTTTACATCACCAACAAAGCATTTTTTCTGAGTAATAATGAGCCTCTTTTTAGTAACAATAGGAAAAAAATGAGTCTCATGAATCATTTATGTGGCCTCATTCATTGCTATTATTACTTCTGCCATCAAATATTTTGGGAATTCAGCCCTTTTTTCTCTCTGTCTTTACATCTCACGTAATGGTCTTTCTTATGCTTTTCAGAAGGAAAATTGAACTTTCTTCTTTTTTAATGTACAGAAAAGTACCAGATCTTCCATTCTGATTCTGTATAAATGTTCCTGTTGCTGAGGCTTTTAGCTGGAGGAAGCCATAAAAGATGAATAATTGCTAAAGGAGAAACAAGATAGGGGAAGTAAAAACCCAATGTGCAGAAGGAATCCATTTTCAAAAGGTCAACACCTTCAGCACAGGATTTGCCTAAATTGGCCAATTCCATAATATTTTAGCTGTCAGTAATTCCACTATACTGAAAAGACTAAGAAAGTGCACTGAAAGTGTTATGCCCCTGTAGTCAGTTTAATTACAAGTAGCATTGCATAATGCTTAGAGCAGGACAATGAGCGTCAAAAGACTTTCATTCTTTGGGACTTTGTTTAAACTCATTGAGACAAGTAATTTAACCTTTACTACTTAAAAATAATCATCCGTGCATTTGTTGCCTCTGGATAGATTCACGTATTCTGCAGGAAGCTGCATATAGAGACTATTCAGAAACTGTCTACAACAGGTGTCACACATTCTCTTTCACTGACTTTAAGAAATGAGGATTTTGCAGTGAAATGTCCTCTTCTACTTTAATTTTGTCAATGATGATGCCCCTCGTCTTCACTATTTTCCGATTTAATGTTGAACTACTGTTCTCACATCCAGGCTTTATTTCTCGTTTATATCTTCCTAATGCTGTGTTTTAACCTTTATTTTATATATTCAGTTCTTCAAAAATGATTTATGTGCTTGTGATCTAAAAGCAGCTGAGTTGGTTTAAAATATAAAGTGGCCAGAAAAGAGGCTTTTTTAATGAGGTGTGCTGTCCTCAGTCCACTAGCCCAGACTCCCAAAGTATAATGCATGTTATGAAGATAATCTTGGTACTCAGGATTTTTCTAAAATTATGACATATGAAGCTGATTTAGTTTTAGTTTAGTTTTGGTGAGGTTACACTATGACAATTACATCTTTTTTTTTTTTAAAAAAATACTTAATTTGAGAAAAATGTGTGTTCATCGAAAAATACTTACCATAAACTCCTTACGTCTGAACTTCTCCTTTTATGAAGTTTTAATGATCTACATCCTTCTTATGGTTTTGAGGTTTGCGGATGAGTGGCATTGTATTACCAAGTAGCATTCTGGCAGTTAACTTTTTTACATAAATTTTTCTTATGAAAAGATGTGGTATCTTTCAGAAGTGTGAGTCTCCTATCATTCTTACCAATATTTTTAAATTAAATAATTATTTTAAACATTAAAAATTGGTGGGTTTTTTCTAATATAAGAAGACTGACAGCAACAAGAAACATCATGCTTTCATGTGTGAAATATGATAACAAAGTCAGATCGTTGTCTACCCAATTAGAGCCACACAGTAAGCTGCTTCTAAGATACAGCCTCATTATAAGTAACTAATGTTGATGCAAACAGACATTAAACATCTAAATGCCACCAAATAAGAGCTGCTTCTGCTTAATCAAATGAGTTCTTCAGTTGTGTTGTTCGAACATCACTGGGAACAGTTGCGTGACAGTCCACAGTGCCTTGGTGAGCAGGGTCTTCACCCTTTCCACCATGTTGATTTGCCACTTAAGCCACTAGCACTGTTGGTCATAAAGCCACGGTCTAGCTTAAAACTAATCCAGCTACAAAATTTCCAGTGAAATATTTTCAGGTGGATCAATACCATGATCTGGTTTCTGATGCAGCTGTAGAAATGCTGGGTGCTGGCACAAACGCACACGCGGGAGTGCATTGCTGGAGACCTAGAGGATGGACAACAGAATTGCCTCTCTGTGCCATGACATCTGCGTTGATTCCTTTAAACAGATAATGAGACAAAACACCTTTAGCAGGCATTGAGGGAGCCAGATTGCTGGAGGCTGCTTCTTACCTATGTGGTAATTGTGCAGAGGAAAAAAGTGGTCTGCATATGGGAAAGGAGGGGGAAGTGACTGCAGAGCCCCAGAGCTAAAAGAAAATTTGTGTTCAGACCCTGAGATCACATTTGCTGCTGCTTCTTTTTTTTTTTCTCTGCCTGTTTCAGAGCTCGTTTCTTCCATTAGAAATGTGTTAAGCACAAGATTAGTAATAACTGAAAATACTAAATTGGAGCTGTTTTCAGATACAGCAGTGAACTCTTTACCTCATAGTGTTTCACTGATCATTTTTCTTAGAAACGATCATAAAATATGCACTTTTAATCTATGATCTATTACCGAAGTGCTTTCTTAGTGGACTTATCTAAAGGAATTAACATCTCTAGTAAATTACATTTATTTTTTTTCTACATAATGTGATAAGTCACGTGTTTCATAACAGAAGTATGATCTGAACTAAGCAAAGAATGATCATTGTAGATTAGTGAATGAAAATGATGTAAGTCTATAAAAGTGCAGAAGTGATGCAATTAACATTTCTTTCCATCCTGACCAATCTTCCAAAAAAAGGTCCTGCTCTATTCATCGAAAATATAATTCCAACAGCTATATTTAGCTCAGAAAACTTAAAATAAGGTTCAGACACATATTATCTTTATGTTTAAAAAAATACATACTGAAAAGTCAAATCCGTATTGTACATAGTCCCCTTCTTTTTTAGTCCCCTCCGTTTTTTTTCCCTTTTTCATTCTTTCTTGGTCAGCTGGAGACGATGTGTTAAGTTACTGGATTTTCATGCTCTGGAAAGCTGCCTTGTATCTCTATTCTAAAGCCCGATTCCTGTCTCCAAGCAAGAAACAAAAAGAGAAAGAGATGACCTTTGCAGCTGCCATTTTGAAAAACCTCTTCAAAGCTTGCTAAGAGAGAAGCCAGAAACCCGGGGCGGCAAAAAAGAAGAAAATGAAAACCTTTTGTGCTGCAGGGGGAAGTGTTTTGCCAAAAGATGGTGACAACATATCCTCTACCGGGTTTGTGTGGGCTCTCTGCACAGGGAGCAGTAGCGGCAGAAGGTCCTGCTGAGCTTGCTGGATGACTCAGTGGAGAGCAGAAGAATGATTTTAAAGGCAACAGATTCCAGCATCTTAACGCTCCCACCAGTCTCCTGAAGACTCCTGTTGCCTTCAGCACCGCGTGGAAACACAGTTCACTCTGGGACTCTGATTCCCTTTTCCAAAACAGGCCCTCCCAGCAACTCAGCAGTTAGATGTTAAGAATTTAGAGAAGGAGCTGTAAATTGCCTGTAAGAGATCTGCCACAAGGGAGATGAAATGACCGCAGCTGTTGGAGACAGAATCTGCCTGGACAGATGGGATGCCCCTGCCAAACTGCAGCACCCTACACAACACCCCAGCTCAATATTCTAGGACAGGGAAACCACCCCAGGACTGGGTAAAAAAAATCAGGGCTCAGGAAAAGGAAAAGACTTCTACAGATAGATATTCTCAAACTTCCAGCACTTAAAATAGCAATCCTAGAAACCTGAGCAAGGATGATCCCATTTTATTAAGGTCAGATGGAAAAGCAAAAGCCCCTATTAGAAGTGATAAGAGACAACCAAAGTGAATAGTATTGGAAATATAACAATAGAAGCAAACAGCCAATATCCAAACCATCAAGACTTTCCCAACACACACTGGCGTTGGACCTGCTAGTAGTTAACTGTAGGTTCAGTATATTTCTTACTGGAAGTTTTTCTGCAACAAAAAAAACAGATTCCCACACAATCTTCAGTGCTCTTACAGCTTTCTTACAGCGCACAGGCAGGTGATCTTGCAGTGTTCACTATTCTCTGTCCTTTTGGAGCTGCTGCCTCAGCTATAAAGTGCTTAAAGGGAGACTATGTCCTGGTTTGAGGTAAAACTCTGTTATTTGCCCCGTTGGAGGGTCAGAAGCGGAAAAGCGTAGAGGGGTCACACCTGCGGGGAGGAGGGGACAGGACAGGTGACCCCAAACTGACCAACAGGGTATTCCACCCCATCTGCCTCCTGCTCAGGATAAAAGCTGAAGGATCAAAGGGTCAGCTTGCTTTCATCAACGGCCAACGTCTGAGGAGGACTCTGTCTGTTTGTCTGCCTTTGATCCCAATCCTGAATCCAGATCCAGAATCCAGTTCTTGTCCATCAATAAGTCCACTCTGGGACTTCCCCAGTGCCTGCTGGTGACGTGATTGTCATCCTGGGAGCTTGATATGGTTTTGTATATATTTCATTGTTTTCTTTTTATTTTATTGTTAGTATTTTGTTAAAGTAGTTTCTTTCCTTCTCTCTCTCTCCTGCCTGTCTTTGAAGAGCAGTGGGGGAGAGCATCTGTTGTCCGCCTCAGTGGCCAATCCAGCCCAGACCACGACACCCTAGAACAGCTTCTCCTTTCATGTGTGAAGCATCACAAGAATTAATTCTGATTGCAGTGGCCAGCCTACCTAGGGATACTTGAAGCTATTGTTATTCAAAACATATGTTCTATGCTGTGCCTGAGTCACCAAATATAAATTTGCATTTCATTGATATCAGGATTTGTTTTCTGTGGCTTCGAGATAGCCGGTACTCTTTCTCATGGGACAGAGGGCTCCAGGACAGCAGAAGGGACATCCCCAGAGGGTTTTGAGTAGAATAACACATTTCTCTTTGATGTAGAAGGAATTGAACCAGATAAGTTAAAAACCATACTAGAGAGTATAAAAACCTAATGATTCAAACTACCATTGTTTTATCCATAAATGACAACATGCAAAGTAATTTAAAAAAGAAAAACAAACAACAAAAGCAAAAAAACAACAGACACACCAAAAAAGGAATCTCAAAATATGTGCTAACTGCTGAGCCACCCGAGCACCTACTTACATGAGTGTGTTCAGTTGTCATAACAATGATTTGCACCTCAGTCCCGCACCTCATACAAGCATTTGAATGTGCCCCCCAAAATAAATCTAGCTGCGAAGAAACACTATTGATTCACAGTTGTGAAAGATATATAAATAAAGAAGTCTTACAGGCAAGAGAGACATCTGTTCACTCCGCAATAATACAATTCTCTTTACGGAGTACTTCTGCAGCCTCTCAACGGAGCTCAGTAATGTAGGGATAAGACTGAAAATGCATCGAGGATTTTGACTGAAATTCGGTGTCTAAAGATAGTATTCAGCCATGAGTTTCCAACAAATATAGGAACTGCAATGAGGTGTCTAATGTTTGCAAGTCAGTGCCGCAGCTTTATTCTTGACCTTACCTAAAAGCTTATTTCAGGTTGGGGTATGATTCTTTTCTGAATCTGGGACACGAGCAGCAGCCACAGAATCAGCCACAGGTTTAAAGTCACAAGGAGCAGTAGTAGGTCCACGAGAAGCATCTTATTCCGGACACTCCTGACAGCTTCAGCACCCTGGTCCCCTCCCTCCGGCTCTGCCACTTTGCACAATACGAGAACGCAGCACAGGGCACCCCGCAAGCAGTTCCAGGGAAACTGAACATTGACTGAAATAGATACTTTATGTTGCAGCCAAGGAAGGAAGGTCAAGAGCAAAAGGCACAATTGCAAGTATGACTAAGCAGGCAGACTTACACTGAATAGAGACCTCGGGGAAAAAAATAAAGGGGGGTTGGGACTTAGAAAGAATTAAGGAACAGCTGAGTGCTCCAAAAAGACAGTATTAACAATCTCTAGCAGCAGCAGCAGCAGTATTCATGTGCCAGAAACTCAACTTCCTGTTATAGGACCCAGTTGCTATAGAAACTTACAACTGGGAGCTAAATAAAGTAATTTCTATGCTAGTGTTGGTGTCTGTAACTTCAGCACCTGATGCTAACCAAATTGTGCTCAATAAACAAATTTAAACTCTAAAAGCCTGCAATGAGTTCACAACGGTTTCTATACAACTGATTAATCCCAATTGATCTTGGCTTAGAACACAAGAGCGTGAGAAATCATAGAAACAGAGAAAAGACTACTCTGGACAAATATGCCTCCCCCTTTTTTCTTTCTTACCTGGTTTCCTCTTTCTCCTATATACCTCTTTATTCTGTCTTAACTTTTTTCTTATTTTGGAACTATCTTTTTCATAGCTAACCTCATAGTTGAGCCTGACATCTCTGATCCTCTTTGGAGAAATTAATTCTACATTAACCTGCAGTCGCTCTTGCATTCCTTTCATATATCATTAAGCATTTACTTCGGGTTAAAAATGTGAGAAGTGATGTTAACAGCTGAGTGGAAATTCTTTTTCCTAGGTCTCCAGTGCAGGGTCTCAGGGATGAGGGGCAAGTTTACAGAAGTCTACACAGGCAGCTCATACCCTGGGAATGGCAGGAAAAGCTTGTCTCCCAGGGAGAATGGGCACAGGTAAGTCTGGTGAAGTTGGATGCCAGGGCATCTAGGGTTAGAAACATCTTCTCTTTAGAAAGGAGGAATTGTTATTGTTACTGCTGTGGCACTTTCCTGTGCTGACTACGAAAGAAGAGATCATCCGAAGTGTTTCAAAATGCAGACTCTATTTCTCCTTGACACTAACTACAAGTCCAGCTTATTAGAATAAACAACACTAGTGACATGAGTAGTCATGTAGGACAGATTTAAAACTCTTTAAAATTGCTTTATCACTGTTATAGAAGGTGCTTGGATATTTCTGCAACATCTGGCAAGACAGCAAGAGGTGAAGCTAGGAAGGGTGTCACAGAACCATAGCAGTGACTGCTCTCCCTCTGGCAGCTTGGTCAAAATCCTTCCATTCACATTCAAAGTGTCCAAAGCAGTCCATAAATAACGCATGTAAAGGAAGGGGTTAAACACCTGGGGTACACGGCAGTTCTGTGGGAATAAAGCAGAGGGGTAACAGAGCAGTGGTGGGAGGGGGAGGTTTTCATCATTCCCAGCAAAGGTGAGCAGCATTGGATGTTGCTGTATCCATGAAAGAGGAGCTGAGAATGACTGGGCAAAGAGGAATGTTGACATCTGAGGATCATTCCACTCTGACCTAGCATGCAGGGTGAAAACAAAGGAGAGGGAGGGGTGAGCAGCCACTGCAGGAGACCGGTGGTCTTTCCAGAAGGGACAGGTAGCAGAGCTGCTGGGAAGAGGCCAGGACTGCCACACCACAGTACCCAGCAGCCACTGGCGTTTGCTGGGACAAGAGCAGCAGCAGCTGCTGGCACAGGGCTGTCCAACACCTCGGGGACAGGCTGAAGCAAGTGCAGGGCATGGGCAAGCTTCAGCAGAAGAGGCTCTGGAACATCAGATCTTATGGCACCTCTCTGATGTATGGAGGGTCGCTGGGCTCTGGCAAGGGGTGGCAGGCAGCTGGGGGCCCCACGCCAGGTGGCCAGTGGCACACAGATCCCTCACAGGCTTTGGCAGGAGGCACACACAGATGCCAAGCAAAAGCTGCCTGATGGCTCCCAGGCAGCAGCAGGCAGGCAGCCAGGTTGCCAGCCAAGTCTGAGGATAGTGGGCTCCTGGCCGTAACAGGAGAGCAAGTCTAGGTGGTAGAGCTACTTGAAGGACCACAACAGCTCCTCACTTGAGAAGATCTGTCCAGTAAAGTAGAGAAAGAGTATGTTTTATCAGTGTTTATATAAACCAAGGCATTAGGCATGAGGCCAAAGTCTTTGGAACAAACCTGGTGAATTAAGCTAGACTTTGAAATGCTTTAGTCGGTATTTTGTTCGTCCAAGTCAGCCCAATGATATCTTAACATAAAATAGGAAGAAGAGCCACACTGCTCATCGCTTGTCAGAAGCAATGTGTGTGGGATGTATATGCACCCCAAATACAAATGTATATGTGTGCATGTGCATACACATGTAATACATGTAATCCCCCATTCCATGTAGCAGGGTAGCGGCTGCTCAGAACTGAACTGAGCCTTGCTGCTCACGCCAAGGCCATGCATTAAGGAGATCATGCTGAAGTAAATGCAGTCCAGCAAGGCGCTTGCTTAACATAAAAGATGTGTTTGCAACCCATTGATTTCAGGAGAACTTACCTACAAGCTGAAGTTTCCAGATATGCTTGAATGCTATGTTGAATAAAAATGAGCTGAAATTCACACATAAAATTAGGCCATGCTTAACTGCCACCACATGTAGGTGATGCTTCCGAGCCTTTGGATGACAAAGGAGCCCGTAAGGAGAGGACAGGGAAGTATTATTAACTATTTACTTCCTGTAAGGAGGGACTTGCCTTGGGGAAATTAAGAAGACAGGAAGGTCAGGATCCTAAGATGGGGGACCAGACTTTCCAGGCACTATGTTTGTAATGATGAGATGTAGGCATCTCAAGAGAGAGGTTCATGGCAGGGAAGTAGCTGTGAGGGTGATCTAGAATGCCCCTATTACTAGGGGTTATTGAGGAGCCCAGGGATTTTAGCCCCATACATTGGTTGTGCAAAAATAAGGAATACAACTCCACCCTCTTCCTTTCTGAAACAGGAGTGGTTTTCATTAGCTCTAAAGTGTAAGTAAGTAAGCTGAAAATGGAAAAGACTTATTTTGTTGGGTGTTTGGGTTTTGGGTTTTTTTTTCTGGTTAGACTATGTTGAAGAAATACTCGAGTCCTCAAGAAGATTTTGAGAGTCTTGCTTTCAGTGAACCATAATTTTGAAAATTCTTTTCATTTCAAGAATTGGCACTCAATTCTGATGTCTATTAGTCTTTGAAATGTCTAGTCTGTTTGCACGAGTTTGTGACGGACTTGAATGGATACTTAAGTACAGTGATATCGTTGCAAAGCTATGCATAACTGTTTTCACAGAAGTGTTACTTTTTACTTTGCTATTTCAAGAAGAACAAGTCCTTGTACAATCTACATACACAGTGAGTCACAGCTGAACTTCCACAGTTTTTTTGTCTTTACTATATGTTTTGCAAATAAAAATACAAAAGACAAAATGGCCACACTTCAATGCCTTGCAAAACTGGAAAGCAAAATTTGTAACTGCCCTGCATTTCTTCTCTTCCCTTCCTTTTTGTCCTTCGTTGTCTCACCCTGTCTCTCCACCCACTGTGATATCTCTCAGTGAGTGGGGAACAATATTGTTTATTTCTTCTTTCAGAAAGCTTCTGGGAAATTTTGCTTGCTTTTTATTCTTTGTCACTTACTTCTTCCTTATAACGCTATTTCGTGTTACTTAAGAGCTGTTGTAGAGAATACATATTTAATTTGCATTCCTGACACATAAGTTTTCCTACTTGAAATGTTTGTGCTACAGATCATCATATACTTCCTTGTGATGACTCTCCATTCTGGCAGGATCCAAGCTTCCAAATACTCACAAAACCAGAAAGCTGCAAGCTGGTCTCTTCCCTGCCATCTCTCAGGATCCGTGCTAAGCCTTCAGGTCTTCGCTCCAAACCTGAAGTTTTTTTCTGGTGAAATCACAAGGAAAGACAGAAGCATTTCACTTCCAAAGGTCCTGCTCAGGCGGTAAGCATGCAATGAGTTTCACACAAAGAGATCCCTATGTTTGCAAAGACTGATCAAATTTGGTGAAGCACAAGGGACTTTGCCTGGAGAATTCTTTTGGTGAATAGATGACCAGAGACACTTCTTAGAGCATTATTTTAGCCACCATGACAATTTCTTTGTGAAACAGAAAAAATATTAATAATTAGTATTTGCCCATATATTGTAGAAAGAAGCAGGCCAAAACTGACGACTCACACTCTTTGTTCTTGTCTCTGATTTCTCTAAGTTTCACAAAGGCCTGTCTTTTTGTTCTTGGTCACTAATCTAAACAAAGTGAGTAAAAAAGAAATTGTATGATAAAATAAACTATGGCCTAGAACTTGCTAGGATATACTTGCCCACTTAATTTTATATGCACTAAGGGTCATCGCAATGATTACTTGCAGCATGTTAAATTCAACATGTGCATAATTATTTCCAGGATCAGTACATAATAGGTCATCTTTCAATACACAGGAAACTTAACAAGGGATCAAAATTTAAAATCCTAGATCTGAATTACTCTGAAATGTGGGACTTCAAAATATGAATCTAAGGGTTTACAGGTTGCCAATAATATTTGCTCTCTAAATTTCAACAGAAAAGTCTAGCTAAGCATTTTAATATGTTGGTTTACTCAGTGTTACTTTTCATAATAATCTGGTGTACCTAAGCATATTTTACTTTAGAGAAGTGATTGACTTTTACAAGGAGGAAATGGTATTTTAAGCATATAAAACTTATTTATAAAACATGTTCAGGTTCTTAAGGGGGAAGATGGTAGGAAATTGTTAGCTCTGTGGGAAGAATTTCTCTGCTTCTTGTGTTACATCATTTGTTGTTATTTTTGCATCTCAGCCCTGCTTTAAAGGAAAAAAAAAAAAAAAAGGAAGTCTTAGAGGAACAGTATCAACCTTCTATCTGTTCACGAAGGAAACACCAGTACTTTGTTAATTTCTTTTATACATTTGACCAAGTATGATTTTTCTTCTTTTTAAATCCTGTGTGCCATATAATTTGGAAGAAACTTTTAACATTTTCTGAAAAATAATACTGAGAAACTAATTGCTTACAGAGGACTTTATAAACCCTTTATATCTCTAAAGGGCAAATTGAACTGATACATTCCATTCCTCACATGCTTGTGATGAGATAACTGGCAGCAGCTGTTAAAGTGGGAAAAGGTGTATCAGAGTCTGCTTCCCTCAGAGCAGCTGGGTTTCATCTGCTGCCTGGGATACAGGAAGGTCCTGGACCTCTGGGTATTTGGTGCGGGTTGGCAGCTGGCTGGGCCAGTAACCCTGCAAGTAGAAGGAGGTGAGGTTGTCTGGGTTTGTTTTCTTTGAGTTCTGCTATTAGTGAGTTGTGGGGTTTTTTTTCCTGATGATTATCTCTGCAGAGGTGCACTTGTAGCTCATAACTTTGATTTTTAAAGAGGTTCATGAATATGTTCCCTATGGAAAGGGAGTTGTGTTTTTTTTCTTGAATTATTCATGAGTGATTTTTGTGGGTTCTTTTACTGTAAGGGTAACTTATCTGCTCAACTATTTCCTTCTTGTATTCTGTTTTGACAGACTTCTAAATCTCTCCCTACACACCCATTCCTTTTTCTGCTGCATTTTGATGGCATATGGGGTTTGGGGATTTTGGGGAAGGGGGAGAAGAAGAAAGAGGTTACCTTTGCTGTGGAAATGCCTTAATTCTAGAAATTGATGATGTATGCTTTAAAACACCTAATTCTTTGGGTACAAAAATGCAGTAACAGTCTCATAAAGAAATAAATGGGTAAAATGACTTTTCTAGGGCTTTGGAGAGGTAACTATTGGAACCTGCATTTGAATTCCTGAGCACTGAGCCTGTAACTATTCTAGCTCTACCTAGCTCTAAAAATAAAGTTTACGTTGCTGAAAGTTAACATCCCCTTCCTCCATTGACAAAGGCTATAATATTACAATGATTTAATGCAAATTTGGAGCTCTCTGAAACCTAGCAAAGGCCTCTGCCTGTATTTTGATGCAGAACCGTAGTGTTTGTGGTATGGATGTAGTCTGCTTTCTCAAAAGCAACTGTTCAGGGTTTAAAGACATATGTATTTAAATATTTTTAATTGAATGCAAATGAATGTAATAAATGCAGGTAACAGTAGTAAGAATCTACCTTGTGAAAGAGCTTTAGATAGAGCCAACAGTCTAGAGGTTATTGCAGTTGGGGAGGGGGGCGGGAAAGGAAAGAAAAAGAAATCAGGAAGCTGTAAAGGTGGTGGCAAAGGTGAAAACACTGATGACAGATTCATTTAGACAGAAGAAAGTATGGGGGCAGAGAGACTTTTTGAGGCAATTATCCTGTAGGAGTAAATTTACAAAGGAACCTCATCTGAGGCAGCTGAATGGGCAAGCAGGAGAAAGGAGATAATTGTCCTAACATTTGATTCCAAGGTCAGAAGTACTTACAAGAAGGAGTGGCTGGATTACTTGAAGGATTTAGAAGGCAACTATCTACAAGTTTGCCCAGGAGGCAAAGATTTCAGTGGGACAAAAAGGATGGAACTGGGAGATAAGTCTATGGTGTTACATGATGTTAATTATGATGTAGAGAATATTTTATGTGGTTGATTCAATGAGCTAGAAACATGGGACTAGAATTACTTAAACCCTAGGTTTATTTCCTGTGGAGGGTTGATAGAGGGAGGAGACACGTCAATAGCAGAAGAGAGTAAAATGAGGATTTAAGTGACAACCTGATTCACACTGATGCAATTGCCAAGTCTCATCAAGGAACTGCTGGGGAAAATTCATGTTTCCTGAAGGATCTAAATCAGCCAGAAATAACAATATGTGGGGCAACTTAAATAGTAAAGGCAGGACTTCAGTTAGATCTGAGTCTGATGAGGGATACTGTACTTGTGGCTACTTAATACAAAAGAAGCAGTACTGGACATACCTGGTTACTGGAGCATTTGAATGCTTAAAGTTCTTAGTCAGCAAGTGGATGTATCGCAGGCCTAGGAAGGATGACAGTTACTCGGCATACTTATTAATATAGTGAATAAGACAGGCAAAAGGATGGATTATAACTTTAGTAACCTTTAAAAATATTTCCTAAAATCCTTGTGTAAAATGGAGAATGAAGAATAGGTTTTAAATACTTGGGGAGTGAAGACCTGTGTTCAGTCAGGTGCAGTAATTTTCCTGGAGGCCTGGCTGATATGTGAAAGGACTGTATTTTATACAGCATGCTAACTTTCACGTGTGCCCATCCATGGTTTCCATTCATAGGAAAGAGATAACTGGTATTGAAAAGCACGCTACTTCTAGATAATCCCTACAGACAGCCTAGCTGAGATGTTAATTTTCCTTTCAAGAGCCCTAGGCTTGTCATTGACATTAGGGGAGTACTGGAGTGCAACAGCAAACATTCAGGCAGGTTGCTGAGATGATCTGCTTTGCTAATCAAAATACAAAGAGACAGAACAACAATTTTTGTGTGTGTGTTATCACTACTCATAAGGGTTATTACAAAACAACAAAAGAGTGACAGTGTACGTTGTTGAGTACAAAAAACGACATGAAATAAATGTGCTTAAGGAATATGAAACCAGCACTCGTATTGCAGCTCTTCTAGCTGGGGCCTCGAACGTGAAGCATGAACGTAAGCATGTGAAGTGATCACAAACATACTAAGGGAGGATCTCCAATTCCCGTGCACTGCAGATGCTGACAGACAGTACAAGATATCGAAGCTCAGACTCAAAAAGTCACTTGCTCCTAGATGGATGTTCCTTGATTTTTGACAGAGCTGGCAATGTTCTCTCTCTTCTTACACACTTATAAGCCCTGTATGGCTTGTCAAGCCAATAAAGTCTTACTGAACTGAAACTGCTTTCTAATTACGGTATATGACAATACCTGTGGAAACTCATTGCCTTCAATAAAATTGCAGAGGTGGAACTGATTGGAAGTTAGTGAGGGATCTGGTAAACAATGCTCAAGAAAGAATAGGATTCAGCATCCTCACTCTTAGTTCAGTTGTTTGCACAGAGCTAATGAGAACAAAATCCAGTAAAACACTCTGTGTGATATGAATGGCGATGCAGTCCTGCTGAATATAAAAATGCCATTGCCACAAAGACAGCTTTCAGCATAGAAGTATATATTTGTACAATCAAGATAGCCTCAATGCTTCTCTTAGAACATTTGTCTTTTTTTTTCATCTTTTAAACCTAGCTTTTAATTCTGTCATGCTGCTCTGATAGCACGACAGGTGAGGTTTCAATCCATGCAAGATGGAAGTCATTACTTCTTGCCTCTTTTGCATTTTCATTTGGCTTTTTATTTGCTGTCTTTTTTCTTCTCCACATTCTTATATTGTTAGTCCCTGATGAATGCATTACATTTTTCTACTAAAAGTGCAGCATGTTTGATGGCAGATTTTGTGTAAATAGTAACATGTCAGGGTATCGTATAGAGTGATAGATAACAGGATATCAACAGATTTATCAAGTTTATCTGGATGCATATTTTAAAAAGCCAAATGTACTTTCAACTCAGTTCTGGCGAGTCTTTTGAATCTCATTACGATGCAACCTTGAGGGAGTTTGGAGATCTGAAACAAAAGTAATTAGCTCTTTCTTTAAAGGAAATTTGCCCTTGCTGACAAAATATGAGCCAAGATCATTACGATTCTTGCAGTATTTAGCACGTAGAAACTACTGCAATTCTAAGAGTAGGTCTCCCTTCAGGTGCATTTCAAAAAAGGATCAAAATCAAAAAAGGATGGAGGATTTGCTCCTGGTGTAACGATGTAACCCTAACATCACAATGTAGAATAAATATTTCTTATTACAAATAAAATCACAGGTATATTGACTTTTAAGTATTTCCATCCCAACATATTGCTTGACCCCACGTATTGCTGGGGTGTACCATTATCATCACAATACAGGGGGTGGAATTAACATACGTCAGAGTGTATATGATAGTCAGGGATGGAAAATGGCTATGTTTACAGGTTTTTCCCTTACTAGTGTTTTTTCAGTGCAAATTTAATATAAGCCATATTTGCTACCTGATATTCATATCGGGTTTGCATACTCATCTGGGGGAGTGGGATTTTGCTGTCAGCTGTAGACAACTCCCTTTTTCTTGAGATTCACTTCTAAGTAGATGCTGAACTGGGATAAGGGAGTAGCATGGAATATTCTGGGTGCTTCATTCTAAATGGTGATTGCCAAGCAGAAATAAACCAGCTGAAAAAAATTTGTTCCCAGGACTTTGTGAACCTCCCTAAGTCTGCATTTCTGATGGTTTAAGCTGCAGCTTCCCGCAGAAGCTGCAAATTCTCAGCCCTGCAGGAGTAAATAGGGTGTCACACAACAGATGTCAACTGAAGTACACTCAATCCATGCTGTTATAACTAAGGAGTGTTTGGCACAATCTGACCAGTTTGTACACTTAGTATTTTCCTTGCATCCATTAGAGGAAAGAAAAGTCTGGGGCTTTTTTTTACTGCTTTAGCATTCTTCATTGTTATTCTCTCCCTTGTTTGCTTCAGTAGATGCACTGTTAATATTTTCAATCCTTAAATAGTAATGCTTGATCTAACCTGGTGGGGTTTTTTAGAAACCTTTTTGAAGCAGGGCAGTACCTGTGTATGCATACTACATTAAATATTTCACATTGACTAAAAGTGCATAAAGCAACATCTGATCAGGTGACAAAATGAAGCCAGTTTTGGACCAACTGAAAATAAGCATTCACAGATTTTTATTTTTTTTTGCTATGTCAGTTTTAGAGTGGTGCAACTGATGTTTGTTCTTTTACCATGGTTCAGTAAAGTTTCTAACGCTTCTATGAGGTGCATTGAAAAGCCCATGTGGATAAAGCAAAATTGCTGTATCCATACATAAACAATACTCCCTTTTTTTTGACTAACTGTTAGTGCACCCTTTACTATTAACCTGAGGTCGCCGCTGTCTTTTGAAACACAGTCTCCTAAAATACAACAAGGGTTTAAAATCCTAATAAAATCTTAAAATATACTTTAAAGTGTACTGAGCAAGTGTAAAGGCAATATGCGTTTTGTGAATGCATACTTGAGAAAAAAGTAATATTTATGCAGTTCTCTTAAAATCACACTTGGCTATCTTGTCATTTGTTCTCATGACACTGATTACTTGCATGTCCACCAAAACTGCTACCGTCATTGGAAAAGCAAATAAAGCGATTCTGTTGGTGAGTGGTCATAAAGGAGCTAGCACATTATTCAAATGTAAGAGATTGTCATCTTTTAAAATTACCTCCACAAATTTTTTTATGTTCTGTTTTATTCACTCTGGTCAGATTTCTTCTTCATTTATTATTTTTTTCCTTCTATCTGCTCTGTCTGCAGCTGTTATCTCCTGCTGAACACTATTTTTCTAAAAGTCTCACTCTGAGTGTTGTTACTATGGAAGCCCTTTATCTTCCATTGGTGTTGATCTTGTAACTTCCTAGGATGACTGTGGTCTTCAGTGGGTTTTTGTGTCTCTGTAATGCGAGTCCTTACTCATTGGTTAGAGGAATGTTGATATCAATATAGTTAACAGCACTTAATTAAAAGGAATTTGAGTCACGTGCCTGTCACAAGTTTTTCTTCCTGTCAGTCATTTCCTAAAACAACAGTTCCTTCTTTCATAATATTTTCATTTATTCTAGTGATGTATCATGCAGTCTGATATTTTGCTTTGATTGAATTATATTTAAATATTAAAGGGTAACACCTTGAAAAATCACGTTTTCTGAAGCAGCTTATAGTGCTTCTACAGTGTGTACTGAAGTACTGCAAGAGAAATCTTGGGCTAATACCCTTTTATATACGTGTATGTGTACTGTCAGTACACAAGAGTACGTGGCAATACCTGCTCCAGTCCAGGAAGTATGGTAATTATGTCAGTATGGCATTGCACCTAAACCAATAAGCTCTACCTCTGCCCAAGGCTTCTTGCTTCCAATTCCAAGAGTATCTCAGCCACAGGCAATTTCAACATCACGCTGTACTGTATGACTGCTTAAGCACACAGTCTATGTGCTATGGCATGGTTGTGCCTCTGGGCTCTGAGGATCCCACGTCTAAAAAGCCAGGCTGCTTCTGGAAATGTGCTACACTGTGGAAGTCGTGATCATGAGGGTATGCTGGCAATCACCATGTCGGTAACCAAAGAAACCGATGACAGAAAATGCTAGGGAGCATGATATCTCTGCAGGTAGATACAGCACAGTATAGGCAAAGCGTGAGGTTCTTTTTGAGGTTACACTAGCAGGGAGGAAAGCAGTGTGACCCTCCTACTGTTTGTCTCCAAATTATAATCATTCCTGCACAAAGTCACGAGGACAAGTTGCATTGGTAGACATAAGAGCAATCAGAGAAAATTTACTGGACTTGACAGAAGTCTAGGATGTACCGTAATCATCACCTCATGAATGCAAAGCCCTTTGAAGTCATTGCTGTCCATTTCTTTAAGAAGTGTTGTCTCCATCACTTTTTGTATGAGAAACTCTCAGGATTTACGTGTTGTGAAGACACATTTTTTCCAAAATGTCTGTCAAAATTTCATGCAACTGTTTCATGTGCTGTTTTAACTCATTTTGAGTTTGGAAGAGGAATTGGGAAGCTTGTGTAAACATTCTTAAAGATGTTCTTAATATTTAAACCAGTACTGGGACTAAATGTAGCTGGCTCAGTTCAGATGTGTCATAGCAGAAGGGAGGAGGACTGATGCTCTGTTTGCTTTGCAGTGTTGGACAAGGCATAAATGGGTGATACGAAGAATAATTTAGATGGGGAGGACCTTTGGAGTTCATCTGGACCAGTCCTACACTCAAAGCAGAGCCAATTTGGATAGATGGTTGACCATGACCTTATATATCCATTATAAATTCTCAAAGACTGATTTAATCTTTGGGAGGCTGGAACAGTACTCAAAGTGGATTTCTCTCATTGCATTTTGCAACTCTATTATATTTCAATAAATGGTGACTTGGGGACTGTATGCTCTGTATTGGTTTATCTGATGGGGATATCGCTTACTGGGCATGTCAGAGTCTTGCTATTTAAATCTTGGAAGACGGGTTTGGGAACAAAGGTATTGGGATGGTGACTTTACTACTGAATAGGACTACTGCTCTGTATCAGCATACATACGGTGAAATTCTCCTTGGACCCCGTACTCTTGCTTTTGCTTCTTAAATTAATGGTAAGGAGCTCTCATCTGTGATTCCTGCCTGCTTCCATGTATGCATACTGACTGCGGGAAGCTAATGCTGGCACTCAACTTCTCATTTCCTAGTGTGAGAGAAATAAGGTAGATAACTGCCCTTTCTTTCTGATCTTCACTGATTGTGTTATGGTTACTTTATTGCCAAACTGTGACTTTACATATGTATGTTTTACATGGATGATGTGGTGATTAGTAACAGTATTAAATTTCTACGAAGCCTTGACCTATATTGACTCATAAATAAATGTCTCGTTCTTTACCTTTTTTTTCCTGTTCTCATAGCTTTAATGCGGCATTATGTGTATTAGATATTAATGCATTAGGTTAGTATGAAATGTCTCAAATACAGAAGTATCAGCTATACAAAACCTGACTTGGTCTGACTTCTTAGGGAGGTGGTTCTATATTAAGTCTTACTTTTGCAGTGTGAGGTTCAATTTACTGAAGCAACTGCTTAAACCATCTAATGGTGTAGTACATTTAACTTGATATGCTATTTGTCTTGTTCTTAATGAATCTTTGATCAGTTTACACCTAGCAATTTTGTCTGTGTTTCACTGTCCACAGGAAAAAAAAAAAAAAGTAAGGGTTTAATTTAGGAAGGTCAAAATAGTAAACAAATTTAAAAGGGTCAATGTACTTCAGAGTGTAAAACAACGTCAGATTGCGGAAAGGTTGCTTTGATCCTAATTCTCTGCATCGCATAAAGGTGTCGGTCCTTCTTAGACTTCCCTGATGCTAACAAAGCTAGACAAGAGCTTACTTGTGAGACAAGGCTTTACTGTTTTAGACTACTCCTTTTTCCAGCAGAGTATTTCAGTGTGTCACAGTATATAAATAACCCTTACAGAGCAATAGCACACAGTTGTATTACTTGCTATATGTGCAGCAGAGCCAATTATAAGTGATGAGTCTATTTGGTGAATTTGATTTGGCAAGATGTGGGGGGTTTTGGGTTGTGTGTGGTGTGTGTGGTTTTTTTTTTTTTTTTTTTTGCTCCTCACCTGTACCGTGGAGTACACATGTAGTCTCCACATGAATGGCGTAACTGTTAATATCAGAAAACTGTTGCATGTATGATGAAGTAAGAAGTTTGCTTTTAGCTGCAAGTTTGGGACCGAATCAAACAGGTCCATTGTAGGCAATGAAAAATTAGACTTTTTAAAGAATTTGACCTTGGAAGATGGGGGTGGGAGTTTGGTTTTTAAAAACAAAAAACAGTTTCCTTGGAGAAAAAGCTCCCAGATCTGTGCTTTCAGCTAGGTCCGTAATCACAAGCATTGTTGATATGTTTTTGGCCAACAAACACATCCCATAATTATTTCAAGGCAGGGTCAATTGAAATAAATAAATGTTTTTTTCTTTCTAGGGAAGCTTTTTTGTCAGAAATGAAACAAATTATGGTCTATTTCAAAACATAAGTAAACAGACTACCAGCAGTTTTCATTTGGGAACAAGTAACTCATGGAATGGTGTGGAAATGTACGGTTTATGTGCAATTCTTGTATTACTACTGCTCTACAACTATTGCTAGTACTCCCATTAGCATAATTACTCTTGAATTTGGAGAATCTGCTCATTTATAGAAGTCCCCATTAGTGTAAAGGAGGCCTACAGCAATGAACTCAAACGTGGATTAAGAGCCATAAAAGAGAAGATTGTGCTTGGCTTTTATACATTTTGCAATAGATACTTTACAGCCTAATCTACTACAACATTGACAAATTTTGCAGTGTGGTGGCCATTTTTGCTATGTAACCATGTAGTTTAAGTTGGAATGTATTGCCTTCCTGGCATGATGGACCTTGAGGGAAAGGAAGAAAGAGTTTTCCCTGCAGTTCTCTAAAGCCATTAATAAATAGTCTCAAGACTAGTTAAATAATTTTGTTAAACTGTATCTGTCAGGGACGTGTATTTGGGGAATCATACAAGTGATGTGACTTTAAAAACGCAGGAGTCTCCTCATGTGGAGCAGCCAGCAAGGTTAAGGTCCAAACAGTCACCTCTATACAATAAACCATCTTTTATTCTTTCTTTCTTCTATTCCCAGTGTATGTTTCAGCACTACTATATTTACTGGGACTGTGAGCTTGTCCATGTAGTGGCCCTATCTACTGATATTGCATGTAAGGTCCCAGGTGGAATATCAGTGAATGATTTGTTAATAGTAAGGGTTTCTTTCTGCCTCTCTAACTCGTAGCCAGCTTACTAACAGCTCTATTCCCACTATATTCAGTAAAGACAGAAGTAATTGATCTGCTATCAAAGTGTGCCAGTACACTCAGTGATGGCAGAGTGATAGGAACGGGGAGAGTATTTGAGGAAAGGCCTCTTCTGAGACAATATGGGTGAAAATAACACTCTTACCAAGAGACTCAGTCAGTGGCTTATCAGCTGGCAGAGCAGAGGGTGGCCGGGCATGCGTGCTGCTGCTCTGACAGAGGGATGGCATCTGCAACTACAGCGCTGGCGGTGGAACAAATAATATGTACCCTTAAATAACAGGAAAAGTATCAGATATGGGGTGGGGAACTTCTACCTGTAGAAAGCAAAGCAGGGGTTTTTTTTGTCTTAATTATGCATAGCTTTTTTCCTCCCGTTAATTCATATATTAGTTTGTGTAAGGTATTGTAAAACTAATATGTAACTTGGGGATGGCTGCTCAGCATCTGATGGGATGAGTTTTTGTGCTAGTTCTCAGAAAGCAGGACTGGGGTGCAAGCCAGGCTAATACAGCCAATACACTCAAATAAAAAAGTGGAAGGATAAATTGCTGAGAACCTTACCAGAATAAATAGCAGGCATCCTTACCAATAATTACCAACAGAGCAAAGATAGTAGTGGTAAGAGTGGTATATGAAAATAAACACTGGCATTGTGAGTGTTAGTCACAAATATATGTATTACTAGGAAATATTTTTGTCACTTTTTATTCTACATATGTTTCTATAACTATAAACAATTTTGAGGAGATAGTATTTATAAATTTTCTTTTTTCTTATCTCCAAAGCATCAGTACATAATGTACCATGACTGTGTGTTTTTGCAACATGATACTTTGAAGACTGTGAAGAGAAAGCTGTTAGTAATCCTGGCTATAGGTTTCCTTTGTCATGTTGTTTGTTTCCTGATATACTGTATCCATCTTCTGTTTTCCTGACTTTCCTTTGTAACTCTCACTCTGCAAATGTGTGCCCCTTAGTGTGACCTAATCTATGGGACACAAGAGCTGACATGAAGCTTCCAGCCCCAGAAGCAAGCAGCTTTGCTTCAGGTCAGTCTTGTTTGAAAACGGAAGTGTAAATAACGTTAAGAGAAGAGCTGCTCATGTGTCTGGAGAGCATAAACTGAAACTGGGGTACAGAAACATTTGCAGGAATATAATACTATCTTCAACTCAGACTTTAGGAACATCAAATATATCCAGTTGTTCGAGAAATGAAGCTTAGACGGCAACTCAGCTTGTAAAATCTTACCTTTCTTTCTGAGACTAGGATGAAGATCATGAGTGCATGATGTGAGATGTCACACGTACAACACACTGAGATAATTTCTTCAGTTCTTGTAGGGCAAAGATACTGCTTTGCACACGTATTTTGGCTACTCTGTGGTTGATGTAAACCAGTCACCTGCAGAAAAAAACCTAAAAGGCTAGCTTAGCTAACTATCCACACCCTTCTGCAAGCCTATCAAAGAGCAAAGCAAGTTATACTGTCCTGTCTTCTGTTCAGCTGCAGTGAACCATTTGTTGGTGTCCAAGGAAGCTAGCTGATTGTAATCTTTACAAGTCCAAGGTACTTCTTAGTATGTTACAGCGCCTTCTCTGGTGACAGAATGATACGTTCACCTGATTGTATGTCTGCTCTTACTACAAACTTGAATAAACTGGTAATCTTCCTGGGAAAGGGAAAAGAAAGGACAGAATTGGTCTGATAAGAATGGATGTTTACTGTAATTTTTCTTCCCCCCCCCCCCGCTCCCCCCTTTTTGCAGTATCTATGGATAGTTTGAGTTTCTAAGATAATGGAATCAGCATACTTCCTACCGAATCTACAACTTGCTTTAGAGAAGTACTGTATCTAACTGTAAAATAAAATCGCATCATAAAAGAAAACGGAGGATGTTAATTGGAGGGGGGGAAAAAAAGTTAGATTCATCCATAATTTGTAGGGAGAAAATCCACATATAAAAGATTTGCTGGAAACTCATGATTCCTTGAGAGGTAACTGTCATAAAGACAGGAATGTTTTACTGTGCTTTGAAAAGCCTCAGAGCGCAGATCTTTGTCAAGACCCAGTTGAACAGAGACCAAATCAGCCAAAGGCAAGGGAAACTTCGGAGGGAAAATAAGACACTTTAGTTTTGCACGGTATCATCAGTATAATTAGGTGGAATGTGGCAAATGTTTAAACAGCATGTTTTGTTGTTATTACTTTTCTTCAGAAAGAGAAGAGGTCATTTAAGGACCTGACACATGTAGATGTTTAAACCAGCTGTGAACATGGGTGTTATTTTGGGGATACCCTTTAAAAATGCAAGCAGCAGTTGGGATGCTGCCTCATTACTGCACCTAGAGCAGAAGAGAGAATTTGTAACGTTGGAGTAGCATTCGGGGAGAAAACACTGTGGCATCATTTAATTGTCAGATACCTTACCAAGAGAATGTAATACTTTGCCTTAATAAAAGAAAGGAAACAAAAGATTCTTAAATCCATAGATTTTTGGTGGTGGTGGTGTTAAAATGTAATAACAGATTTATTTTTTTAATTTGGGTACATTGGCTTGGTCAGCAGAACTGTTGTAGCCAAGTAGTTGCTTGTTTTGCAGGGCTCCTACTCTGGAGCAGTGGACCATTTTTACATGCTCCTCTGGGCATGGCTTTTAAGGCTCCGGTGCCCCTAGAGCCACTGAGGAAAAAGGAGGCTTCAGATGGGAAGTGGTCAGCTCAGATGCGCAGATCTGCCCTTCTTTTGCCATTGCTCTCCTAACTCTGAGAGAATCTTTTGTACTTGCTCTTCCCGTTCCTCCTTCTCATTCTGATCCTGCTTGCTGTTTTCTCCCTGCTCCTTTCCAGCTGCCATAGCTCTTCTGTTCCCCCTCCATCACATATCCCTCAAGCCTTTTCTTGCTGCCTTTGGCGTCTTCCACATTTTTCTCTCCTCCCAGCAAAATAATCCTTTACTGTCCAACTCAACTGTCTTTTAAAGTTTTCTTTAGTCAGTAAATGTTTGCACACTACTCAAAACAATTAGAAAGTTTGTTGCCTATAATAGATGTGCATAACTAATCAATGTAAATGTGTAATATGGAATTCTAATTAGTGTTATAATCTGAATAAACACAATGAGCCCTCTCTTCCAGCCTAGTTTTTCTGTTGCCACTGAGCATGTTGCTGACTTTTCAAAATTTTTGGTGTTTACCAGAGCAGAAAAACAAAGTTGTGCTGGATGTTCCAATGCTTTATATCTCTCCATTTCTTAAAGCAAGGCTACGGCTAGCTATATACCATTCTGTTTTGAAAATGCTTTGCAGCTGTTTTGCACAAGATGATCTAGGTAGACAAGGTAACCAAGAATGGTAACATTTGTCTTATGGCAGTGTATATACATAGGTTGTCAGACAAAACTTGTGGATTATAGAATAATGGTCAGTTTGGGAATGTTGTTGTATGGGTACAGGTGATGTAATGAAAAGTTTCCATATACTCTGCAGCCTTAATGTGAGTATGAAAACTCTCTAATGCCATTCTGTAACAGATGTTTTTAACAACCCAAGACACGAATGCAATCAGATTGAGTAGTTCCCGTTCTAGTTCACAGATCAGTCTGATAACCAGCTGACCTCCTAATTGTGATGTACACAACAAGAATTCAACAGCATGTGTTACTGTCTGAGAACCTGACTCCGGTTTATTTTGCTTTGTAGAGCCTTTGTATATACTGTAAAGTTTTCATGAGTGCCTTTTTCAAAACAGTCACTGAAATGATGACTGTATGCCACAATGTCACTTTGGTTTGTATTTCTGCAGCTACTGCTGTCACTTGATGCTAATGGACTTGTGTACAATTAATAGAGCATTCAGCATCTTGTTGTAGTGTTTGAAGCAAAACTCCAGATGGTTAAACAGCAAAGGAGGAAAAGCTTGTGGATGCCTTTCTGAAAAGTGTATTATGTCAATTACACAAGTCTTCTATCAGAAATTTATATACTGATCCAATGTAATTTCAAGGCATATATACATGGTGTGCTTTCTCTGAGACCTATCCAGATTGTCCAGCAGCTGTAGGTCTCCTCAAAAGTTTATATGAGGATATCAGCAGTAGAAATAATTTCTGGGTGCTGTTATGTCAAAAGATGAAGACAGCAGTGACCTTGACTTTCTGTCCTATACTTGAAAAGATGAAGGGAAGGATTCATAAAGTGGATAAGGGCAATATGCTGTCTCTAGATGCAGAAGTACAAAGTGTTGCAATGTAGAAGATTACCGATTGGATCTTTGACTTCTATTATGGAGACTGAGTTTACAGATCTTCCAGCAAGTCGAAGACTATAATAGTGCAAAAGCAGCAATTGAAACCAATTGTGCCAAGCATCATACAAATACAAAATAAGTGTCTGATCTGGTCCCAAGGAGTTTTAAGTTAGGTGAGAGAGGAATGATGAAGAGACAGGGAGTAAAGAGAACAATGAGTTTCAGGTCCTGACTATTTTTATAGTTGATAGTTCTTGTGCTTTTTCTGTGCATTCGTGTTAGGAAGGGATGTGTTTAATTGAAAGATGAAGGGAGCATCTGTTAGAAGAGAATGCTAAAGTAAAAGATTGGGAAAGTAATTCTGAATGTAGTAAAGACTTGCATAATTTTTGTATTCTCAAGATGCATGAAACAAACCACAAAGTACTGTTTAGGGAAACGCATTTGCTCCAGAGTAGCAAAGGTATTGTTTCAGTCTAAGATCCAAATGATTTATGACTTAGGCCAAGGAGTAAATGCCACATCAGGACTTCCTTGTTTTTCCATTTAAAACAAAATAAGAGAAAAAAAAGTTTTTTTTATCTTGTCCCTTGGTGTTCAATTTGTGTTCTCAAGGCCCAAACCCATAATTTATCTCTGATATTTTTAGTTAAAACTAAAGTCTCAGCCCAGTGTAGTAGTTAGCCTTCTCTCTAATTCCCTGGTGGCTGCAAACATTTTTCTCGCTCAGTCTTGCTCTTCAGCATCTGTTGAAACTGGTATAATTTCTAGTTCACTAGATATGCTATCAGAGTGCTGAGGAGTTGAAGAGCCATAGGGACAAAAATGAACTCCCCCTTCACAGAGAGCAAAACTCTTTAATGTGTTGTTCTGATGACAGCGGAAGAAGCAGACTTTGGGACAGTCTGAACCTCTCTCATGTCAAATTGGGAACACGAAAACCAGAACTTCAGACTACGTGTTGCAGGTGGTTCTCAAAGGTCTATTTTGCTTAGCAGCAGGTAGATTTCCTCTCCTACCTCCCCACCCCCATTTCCCTGCCTTCTCTTCTTAAGGCAGAACACTTGCATTTGAAAGTCATGATTCCTTAATCTCAACGCTCCACTATATCAAACTGTTTTATTAAAACTAAACAAAAGGCTATAGGCAGACCTCCCCCTTAGGTGCCCAGTGTTCATCTCACAAGTGCTGTGATACGTCACTTCAGCAGCATTATTCTGATGACTTTCTATTTGGCACTGCCAGTGTCTGGGTGCCCACATAATCTGGGAGGAAGATGCTTGAATTAGATACCAGTAGCATGTAGTCCAGTTTGAGCCCTAAATCAGGTGGGCACAAAGGGCAGAAACGTAATAGTTGCAACATAATGTTGCAAATACCTTAGTTCATTGAGTTACACCAGTTCCTGAATCATGTGTGCCTTCAAAACAATATTGACTTCTTTTAATGGGCAGGAATAATAGAGGTTATGATTCATAAACTGATGAACAGGCTGCAATTAAGTAAACTAGTACTTTTTTAACGTGGTATCTAAAACTTCCCCTGCAAAATGTGGACAAATGATTTTTCTATGCCTACAAAATTTGTATTTGTATTTACAAAAAGGTAATTATTTGTGCATTTGTCTATTTTATGCCCAGATTTACTTTGTGTATGCTAAGTTTTACAGGGATGTTCTGTGAGACCAGCTTAAATTCTAAATTTAGAAAATATGGCCTGGAGTTTATCGCAAGGCTCTGAGTAATGTTGTAAAAAGATTCATAATGAGGAACAGTTTGTTTAAGAAACCCAAAATTATGGCTTAAAAATATCAGATGATTTGGTTGTCCATCTGGAATTCAAGTTCTTGTGCATTACACATCAGAACATACAGAAATATAAATACAACTCAAAATTAGGTAGATTTGTGGAATAATTTACCAACAGGAAAGATTATTGTGTCTCAGAGCGTTGTTCTTTCTCGTCCAGTATACACACATACAGCTGTTTTGTGAGGTTTGGTATTCATTATACTTATCTGGAAGTGTGGCATTCATTACTTCATTTTAAGCATATTAGCAGTGTGGATTTAAGACACAGATTTATGTCTGAACCTGACCCAAGTCGACGAATTGACTCAATAAATGAAGTGGTGTTTGGAAACTGTGGGCAAACAAACATTTATGTGAGAGTAAAGGATGCATTGTTTCAGCAATCACATAGATCAGAAGTTAAATCCATTCTCTAGAGCAATTCAGGATTTTTTTTTTTATTTTTTTTTCATTTTGCCTTTGTCTTTCTTTGCATTTAGAAAGAACTCAAATATCTAAGATCCTTGGACTGGGTCAGAGGTTTGCACAAACTATGCCCATCCCTGTCTTCTGGTTGGATTGGAGAAAGTCCCAAAATGTGTTGGTGATTTGGTTTGTTTTTGTTAAGCTTTTTGCAACAACATGGGATACATTGAAGACTGCTACTCTTCTAACATCATATAAAGCATGAAAATAATCAACAGGTGATTCCTGCTACCAATATGCGCATGCCAATATGACTAAACTGGCTCCTCGCTCGCTCCATATGCTTGCAGAAATATGTGTTTGTGTGTACAAAACCACATGGTCTATCCTCCTACCTTCTGGAGGAATTTATCACTATCCTGAAGATGCCCTTCAATTTTCCAACTTGGGAAAGGTAACTTTGGCCTGCTCTTTTTTCTTCTCTTTCCTCTGTACTTGTATTCAAAAACACGGTCTGAATATATGGTGCATGACGGGAAGCCAGGGATGACGGAAAGGGGAGTGTGGGGAGCATGTTACTTGCTCAGATGACTGCCTTTCACTTTATATTTAGATGCCAAGATAACACTTGATATTCCCACAGTTTGACGCACGAGATATATACAAGAATATTAGTTCCTTTAAGAACAATATTTTTCTGGAATACATTTTTTAACTTAAATGATCCTTATAGATATGTGTGTATTTGTGTGAGTAATACATAGGTATAGATATATTTAAAGGCAAGAATATGATGGTAGTATAAAAATAACGAGATCTGAATTGGATAAATTTGCTCTTTCCTTCTCTTTGTGAAGTCTTTATGCAAACCAATTCATCAAATCCTTTTTTCCTCCGTCTGTGAAATAGTGTTCATACTCATCTTTAAGCAATTTTAATCTCTACTAAAGCGTCACTATCTGGAAGTAATGTTATTAATTTGATCAGTGCAAGTTCTTCCTGGGTATAATGACAGCCACATAGGCATAAATGGTTTATCAAGTATTTTTGGCTACATGGAAAATAGAAAAGCTTATAGCTTCTTTGATTTTTGGCAATTACTTCAGTCTCAGTAATGCTGCAGAAAGCTCAGGCTTTCCAATCAATAACCCGAATGGGAACACAAACAAGGCGGTGACCACCAAACACTTCCTCCTTCATCCTCAAATTTCATACATGAGACAAATGACTGCATCGTGGGAATCATACTATTGGGTAGGAGAAAATGGATTTTTTTTATTTATTTCTTTTTTTAGCAAGTGTTGCTATAGGCACTTATAAAAATACTGTAAGACAAAGAAGACATATAGAAAAGCATATTTGGAATCATGAATGTTAAAACTGTTAATAAAATTGTGACAATTAAAGAACAGAAACCATACTTTCTGAGAGGAATCAGACTGGGTGAGTATAGAATCACCTATGGAAGAGCTCTAGCATTAATAATAATGTACTTTGGGGTACTTAAATTATTGTAAATGGTTTGCTGACAATGCAGTTTTCAGCTTTAAAATGGCTTTTGAATGTGTAACACTGTTCTCTAAATCTGCCAACCCCTGCTGACATTGTCTGATCACACTTACTCAAGTCCAGGTGTTCCCTGAAAGTAGCTTTAAGTGTCAATAATGAAGCACCTTAGAGGTTCCATGTCTCAGCACAGATGTATGTACTTTTCAAGACTGAAATCTCTTGTGGGCTTAAATTCAGAATTTTTTAATTTTTTTATCAAGGAAAATATCTTCCTTTGTCTAATATTAGCTCCTTTTCCCTTGCCTTTTGTAAAATCTTTGGGCTCTTTCTTGAAGAAAGAGATGCTGTTTCCTATGTTATTGTACCTTAGGTAAGATCTATGAATCTCGGAAGCTTTTATTCTTATTATGCTATAGAGGAAAGTCCTGGGAAATAATAAATCCCTTAGTGAAGCAGATTGGAAGATTTTCATCTCATCTTGAGATGTGCCAGAGTGCCTTGTAATTGGCAAACAGCTGTACTGTCAGGTCATTTAGGTGCAATTTGGTCCTGAGCACTGAAGAGGAGCCAGTGAGTAGTGAGGGTATCTGCCCTGAGAGCTGAGGGGCTCAGTACATCAGGCAGCAGGGACAATGTTAAATTCAAATGGTAAGAACATTTTCTGACCTTTTGAAATCATTGGAATATTGATGTGTTTGGGTTTTTTGAACATTTATTTTAAATGAAATTTTTGAGACAGAAACAATATTGTGCTCTGATGTGTGAAAAGAATTATTATTTTTCCTTCACCAGATGTTTGCTAACAAAAGTGTAATCAATGCCATTTGTTATTTTGGGATGAAGTACTATATAATGGACATAGCACATAATTAACTATAGATGCACAAATAAGAGCAAATTAGTATTCAAAATAGGAAGTATTCTTGAAAAACAGCACACTAATTAGCAGAGTCAAGTAGCTGGGCCCTGTATGTGTGGGGTTTTCTGGAATTTGCAGGGCCTGATGTTCTTCAGACATGTTCTCAGTTTGTAAGTGCTTAACATTGCTAAAAATAGGTCCTTGGCTTTTCCTGTAATATCAGTTTGGTTCTCAAATTTAAAACTTCCATTGGTTTCTAGGAGTTTTACTAAGTGTACTTCACTTATGGGAACTGGATAATCTCAGAACATATCTTCTGATTCAAATCCCAGATTTAAAAAGCAAACAAAACCCCCTATCCCTTAATAAGGTGTTGCGATGATTGTGTTACGCCATAACATTCTGCAGTATGGGCTGTGGAAAAGCTTCTATAAGAGAGAGAGGTATTAGAAAGCAGAACAGCGCACTTTTGCAGAGAAAAGTTATATAAAATAATTTACTTTAGCTGTGATTTCTTCCCTTTGTATTTGCTTTTTGCAAATAATATTCCGCCCACAGCTAAATACTGACACAGAGAAATGTTATCTAAGAAAAAACAACTTTGTGAAGGAAGATGATTTTTAAATACTGTTACTACAGATTTTTTTTGTTTAACATCAAGCACCAAAATTTAATTTTTAAAATGCCATGTCTTGTATTGCACTATACATGCTAGTTGCAGTAGCACCTGAGAGCCATGATGGTAGAGTATAGCCCTACTGAGGAAGATGCAGTGGTTCGTCCTAGAATTTACACAATATGGGGCAGTTTGCCCATATACCAATAAGTTTTCCCACATCAGCTCAGCCTGCATGAGGGCAGAGGTTCCTTGGAGAGGCATGAGTGCAGGCCATAGTCCTCTAAGACGGATGGGTTTTTTTGGGAACAGACAATCTTATGACAGTGCCAGTGGGAGGAAGAGCTGAAAGCAGAATTGGTACCGATGCCAGTAATTATGCAAAAGAACAGTGATTGCAACTAGGACAGATCTTTTTGAAACTCATCAAAGGCTTCCTAATAATACATCACAGAAAAAATGAGCTCAGGTGGCCCAGGGGACAATTTCATCAACAAAACTGAAAAAATTAAGGCCCAACAATGTCCTCAGCCACTCATTGTAACCCCCAAGCCTGCTTTCTATCCTTGTATTAATCTTTCCCTTCTGCGTTATCCATACTTGAAAGTACCTCGTTCCCTGCACAAAACTGGCAGCTGTAAAATAAATGCACATACAACATTAATTATGGACTGAGCGTGCCACGTAATATATTCCCTGCAGCTGATGCCTATAGGCTGTCTGAACGCTTCAGCTTACATCCACTCTAGCTTGAAGATGGTCTTCAAAAGCAGACTTATACAAATGCACCTCTTGTTATTCTCTGGGAGTTAGCAGCGCCATAGATGAAAACAGCAAGGCACAGAGCTGAAAAAAGGCGATCAACCATCTTTTTGTCTGAAAATGGTGGGAAGGCTTTGTCCATAATTGCAATGTGCACCTGGGCTCCAAATTGCCTCTCAGCTAGAGCTCTTTGACAAGGACAGGCACTGCTGGGGTGGAGTGTGACAGCGTCTCCTGTGAACCATGTATTTACACAAATAGACCAAGTCTAGTGTCCTCATACAGAATAAGGTCCTGATCAGATTATTTTTTTTTCTAATAAACCAGACAAATGCCCACTAACTTTCAAAGTGATTTGCTTGAGTAAGGAAGGCATTAGTATGTCATTCAAGATTTATTCATATTTTATGAAGCATTTAAGAATTCTTCAGAAGGAATTGTATTATGCACATATAATATCGGTTACATATAAGACTGCTTGATTCAACAATGAACAAACAAAAAGGTCAATTTTATCCTTTATTACCCCCCTTCCATTTTCACTTTGTCTGGAATAAAATTCGTAATAATACTGTTACTAGCATGTCTGTATGTCTATTGAAATAATAAATCAAGCTTCCAAGGCACAAGTGTGATTTTTAAATTACAAAAACATTAATGAGCTTCATTTTTTCTTAGATTTGTCTTCTTGTTTCTCACTTTGATAGCATATCAAACCATTCTTAATAAATGAGATATCCAAGTTAAATTGTATACTGCATGTAGAACAGTTTATAACATGCAGACGCATAAATAGGTTTGGCAACTACTTTGAAATATAAAGAGATTCATAAACAAAATACCCCAAAAAATCTACAGTTCAAAACAATTCCAATAAGAATTCAGAGAGCAGATGAGGTTTTTAGATTCTCCTTCCAAGTTTAAGATTGCATTTATCAGGAGATAATTGATTCCACCAAACAGAAACAATCATTGAAAATGTTCTGCTACCAGAGGATCCTAGGGGCTATAGAAACGGTAATAACTCTATACTTTTCCTTATGATGTTTCTGACAGATTTCTACAAGCTATTGTCCTGGCTCGCTGAGCAGGCACCTCCTCTTCTGTCACGCTATGTTGCTCTGCTTTTGTCCTATTTCTTTCCTGGATGGTGAAGGCAGCCCTGTTTTCACCTCCCTTTCTCCTCCAGTGAAGCCTGGGGAGAGCCATGCATCCCTGGGGCTGTGAGGGACAGCCCTCTGCCTGGGCAAAGACCACATTTGCATAGTCCAGGACAGCAACACCCTGGGCTCCTAGCATGGCTGGCATTGGCAAAAGAACTGGAGTTAAGGAAAGGAGAGACGGAGCCATCACCCTTCTTACCCTAACATGGCTCTGGTGATGGAAGGAGAAAAGGCCTGACACTTAGAGGGCTTTCTCCTGATTTCTGTTTCCTGTCTGCTCTTTTCCCCTCAGTCTTCCCTTCTTGTGGTGGAAGAGTCCTGTCCCAAGCCTGGGCTGCACCCCCTGGATGCACACACCTGTCGGAGCAGTAAAAATCAATTTTGCCTACACACCTGAGAAGCCCTGAGCTGCCTTGTGTGCGATCAGTCATTTGGGGGTGGGGGAGGAACCATTGGTGTCGTTACTGCAAACAGATAATTTTTGTGAAACTCATTTAAAAGAAATTACTGTGTTCGGACTTCATGCCTTTTCCTTCCTCAGGCACAAATTGAGCAGATCTCTGACTGCTTTTAGATTTATAGTTCCTAACCTTCATTATTTCCCCAACTGCAATGAAAGGCACAGATTTTTCCAGATGTACTCAAGCAAAGCGGTGTAATAGAAAGACCACATGGTTAACGGATTACTTTTGCTAGGCTTATCCAGTGGGACAAACTTAATCCCAAATCTCCCCTGCCTCCAGACAGGGTTAGTGATATGTGCTTTGACTTAATATTCTATTTTTTTCTTTCTCTCTACCTGTACAAAGAATGTGCTTAGACAAGACTAAAAGGAGTCTAAAGAATAATTATTGCGGCCCATGAGTAAATAAGTCATATTTTATCTTTTGCTGATGCTCAGCACTTTCACTGCTTTTTATTTTTGCTCTGCCCTCTTCTTTATCAGTGATTTTATTCATTTAGAGCGTCTTTAATAAAATTGTTTGCTATATGAAAAAAGATGATTCATTGAAGGGGGGGTGTATATACATACACGCAAAACTTCTGTTTCTCTTTTAGCAAGATTCTTTGTTAATCTAGAGTTGTGCTGATGATTTTATACAGTCATATAATTTTACTTAGAACTGCACTAGTTGCATAAAAGCATAGTTCTCCTTTAAAATTATGAAAAGATACACAGTCTGTGTTTGTTTATTCTTAATGTTTCCTAGAAGGAAAAATTAGCTAGTGGGTTTTTTAATTTGATTTTTCCAAACAGATAGCAATACAAAGAACCCTCTCCTATCCAGAAGTGGTAGGAAGGATTGCTATGGTGTGACAGCAGATGATGTGGAAACCTCTCAGAATGACACACTAGGCAAAGTGTGAGTTGCTGCAATTTTAGGAGATGATATTCTCTGAGTGGGGAAGCTAAAGAATCATCACTTTTTTGTGGATCCATGTCTTATGTGCTCTGACAACGGTAATTTCAGCCCCTGCCTGCATCTCCTATTCCATTGTCTCTCTGATCCCTGACTTCTGCATCCCTAAATCCACAGAGTATCTTGTGCTTCCTCCTGTGTTTTCTAACTACAGACAGAGCAAGAAACAGCATGCTTTGCAGATGCCACCGAACTACACATTTGCTGAGTGACAGACCAAACAGGCAGCTGAGTGTTTTGGGGGGGATACTGTAGCCTTGTGTCCTAATCTACCTGTCTAATCTACAGACTGTTGGAGGTCTCTGTTACTCTGCCCATTTGGTTGATCTTGACCAATTTTTTTATTTTTTTTTTTTTTTTTAAAAAGAACTGATGAATGGCAGAGGGTAAGATCTTATGTATTTCATTTCCTTAGGTTATGAGAGCAGTGAGAAGTAGCAAAGCTGTGGAAGCTTATAAATTTCACTCTGTACTTGAACAGTGTAAAAAATGACACATAGATAATTTTTGCTTTTAATTATCAAATATTCCCATTCAGTTGTTCTGGTAGTCTTTCACTGCACAGTTCCATGATGCATAAAACCCCAATTTTCTTGATGTGGCGTCCCTAGCAATGCTAGTCTTTTCCAGGAGTATGAGTCCTTGGAGCCATCCTGATTTTTTTTATTTTCAGCTAGACTTAACATGAGCACACATGCATGCACATGTGTGAGGATTCTTAGGGTCCTATAAGAGAGAAGCAAAAATATTGCCATGACTTAGGTATATGGGCCATGGTCTTAGTCTCACAGAAATTAGACTGGTATTTCAGGGTTAAGGCACTAAAATCTAACTGCTAGTGGGATGGGTGGGTAAGAAGAGAGAATTTCCAAAAGTAAGAGTTAGAGAAGCTGCTGCTAATTTAAGCCCCAGAGACACTCCTGCTTTGAGGTGTAGTAAAGATAAAATACTTTTTCCTCTCCTTCTTATAAGGCATATTTGAAACACAAGACTGTAATTAACTTCCTGTATGGTATCCCTCTCTTCTGTTCACTCTGTTGTCCTTTTGCTCTCATCGGTTCTTCTGAGCAGCCTTACCATTGGGCTAATTTAAATATTGATAATTAAACTGTTTCTGCATTCGTCTTCCTGAAAATGAAAACGAAATATTGCTTCCAACTCATCTGGCTCAGTGAAGAGATTCTGGATGATGTATAACGTCTTCTTTAAGAGATAAAATGCTGAAGTAATAGTTATAAATAGATGTGTAAAATCATACTGGTGAATCTCAGAAGCATTGCACTCAAGGAGAGCAATGCAATTGACAAGCAATTTAAGCTAGAGTGTGAAAGGATGCAGAAATAACAAGATTTGCATGAAAAATATTGAGATCATGAGAACATCAAATTTAAACGAAAAACTCATGTGCCTCATGATTAAATCATGAGAGCTGACATTACTGTTATTCAATATCCTTGGCTTTTGAAAATAGTTTTATAATGAGGGTGGAGTGTATCTATCTGTACAGAAAATGAGCATTGTTTGTATCTAGCTAGCTCATTATTATGAGAATCAGGAATACAAGATTCCCAAATCTTAATACAGGTCAGAAGACTTCAAATGCCTCTGGTTATGGTTGAGCCCCCATTGTCAGGAAGATAACCCAAAGCAAAGACAGAAGCTGACCCTGCTTTCAAATTGGTCAGTCAGTCAATCAGTCAATCAATCAGTGATTAAACAGTACCACACACACAAACAAACAAAAAAAAACCAGAGGGAATTTCAATCAGGTGTTTGTCTATTCATTCTCTCTTATCAGCAACAATCATTTATCTTAGGACAGTTACTCACATCAGTAATGGTAGCAATAGGTCTAAGGAAGGGTCGTTGCAAAGAGACTCTCTCACATCCATCAGGCTTTACTCTTGCATGACTTACAATCACCATGACAGATTTCTTTCACTTTCTTTGCTGTTGAGCTTTCTGATACACTGCATGGTCAGGAAAAAGTTAATATACTTGTTATCTAAGTGAAGATATGGACTTCCTAAATCAGTTTATGCTTTCATAATATACTGTTTTACTGCAAATATGGGTGGTCCTTCCATGGATTCCCCATTTAATTCCATGAATGATACAGTTGTCATAAACGAAGGTGCTCCAGGTGCATCCATATTTTCTAAATTTGAAGTGTTAAAAAAAAAAAGAGTTGGCTCTGATATTTATTAACATTTTTCTTTTAGCTTTAGTGGTGCTGACTGAGATTTCTTTAATATTTTATATTTTGAGTATTTTAAATAAACCTGTAAGATGCCCATGTGTTTCCTTCTGTTTTTAAAATAGCTATCATCCTCATGATAATGAGCAGCAGCATTTATATAGAGGATTTTATTTTTTTTTATCTGAACGGGGAAGAGAATAACTTCTGTTGTCTGGAAGTTGCTAAGGTCAGCTGCTTTATAGCACTGTACTGAATATGAAATATATCACTGGAAAAGATTCACAGACTGCTCCCCTAAAGAAGCAACTGACTCTTTCCCCCCTCCCCCCTCCGATTTTAGCTTAACAAATTATGAATTCATGGGCACTTCACACAAACTTATTTCTGATTAAAAGCTCTTGAGTCAAACAGGACACTCATTGCTGTGCTGTAATCCTCAACAGCCATGTCCCTTTTCCCATGTCACATTTCTACATATAATATCTCATAGTGGACACTTTGTCACAGGATTGCTTTTGCCTTGCAAAATCAAAAACGCAATTAAGTATTCTAAAGGCTGCAGAATTTTGACCTGTTTATTCTAGATATTGTATGGTGTATTCACCCTGTAAAGCAAAAAACCTCATCCCTGTTACGGGGAAAATAAACATAGATATCAAAAATATCTGATTATTTACTTATGTACTAGTTTTATCTTTTTGAGTTTGTATCTTAGAACTAAATTAATAGCTGTACTGTGTTTGGCATCAACAGGCATTTTGTGTGTTTGTTTAATGCACACTTAAAATGTTGTGACAATGATGTGTCCAATATTACAAGAATTATGCTAACAGAACTGCAGCACAGTAGCACTAAAATAAACTGTGTGGAGGAAAACTGGATATTGATGGGCAATTTCACACTGTTCACTATGGATCTCACAATTAGTAATAAAAATGAGATTATTTTACCTGGAAAATGAATCTCTTTGCAAACAGAGTATTTTACTAGTCTCACCAGCATTACAAAGTTTCGCATGTGGGAAATACCCCAGTAGGGGCAGATAACATGGAGCCTAGATCTTTCTTCTTGTTAGAAACATTTTCTTCCTGTTGGCTATGAGGAAGGAGAGAGGAGAGAGAAGCAAATTGCTCTCGCTTACCGTCCTTTTGCCTCCATCCACCCACTGCTTAAATGCATATCCACTTGGACCGCTCATCCCTCGGGACAGCATCCTCTTCCTTTGCAGCCAGAAGCAGGGAGTAGCTGCACTGATCGTGAGGGCGAAGGAAGGCTGGTCTCTGATGGACCTTGCCTTCCAAAAACTCATGCCTGTCTGACGACCCCGGCCTGCTTGTCTGGTCAGCTCAATCTTATGTGAGGCAGTAGCGTTTATTTTCTAGGTAGTCTGCCAAGTCCGCAAGGGATCAGAGTCTCGAATGCTTAAACCCTGAAAGAGCAAAAAGTTTGCCAGTGCTTTTTTTAAATATGTCAGAAGGAGCTAATCTTTGATGTGACTTAGCCGGAGGACTGAATTGTCCTGCAGCGGGAGCAGCATGCTCGGAGCAGCCTGGTCGGCTGAGATGGTGAGGGCAGCCTGGGAGGTGCTGCCTGGGAGCAAGCTGCGCATCAGGGAAGTCGGGTGCCCGCAGCCTGCAATGGAGGAGTTACCCATTTAGGGAAAATGCAGGCTAGACAGGAAAACCATACACCAAGGTGGTTATTCCCAAAAATATGCTGCACAGATACTACGGAGTAAGGATATTTCATGCTCCAACTTAAAAAAAAAAAATAAAAAAAAAAATTGAAGTTTGAGGTGTATGTTTGTTCCCCATAGAAAATTCTGATGTGTGTTGAGGAATAGATAGACCAGAAAACAAATTTCAGTCAAAAAAATCCTAATGTTGGTCAAAAGCGAGCTTTGTTGGAAGGTTTCAACATTACTTATTTCTTATTGACAGGGTAGTAACTCTACCTCCATGATACAAAATTCCGTCTAAAAAAAAAAAAATAATCCAAAACCGTACTGGATAACTTGCCAAATTTTAGTGTATTTAGAACCATAATAATGGTTTTCTGCTTCCAGGTTTGTGCGTTACTCAGAACAACACTGTTCTTTTGTCACTTCTTTGTGATTAATATTGTGTATACGTTAAACAATACTGCCTGTAATTGGCTAGGTTTTTCTTGAATATGAAATTAAGAGTGAGGCAGAAGTACAAAAAAGTCATTCCAAGCAAAGACTGATTAGTTATTGGTCTTCCATCTGTCTTACAGAACTGAGTGTATTTAACAAACTGTAATTTGGGGAAAAATCCAGTTGTGAAGAAGCAAAACCTTACCTACACTTCTCCAGTTATGGAGAAGCAAAAATGCAAGGAAAAAACCTTGTAGAATTTTTAAAGTATTTCAGTTCTGAAGTTTTATTTAAGGTAAAGTCATTTTGGAAGTGAACTGCAGAATTGTTTTGATTTTGTTTTTTCCTTTAGCTTTTACAGAATGTCCTTCATGTTAGAATGACGTGTAAAGAAAAGTATATAATTTTCATAGACATTTAATCATGTGTTCATTGTTAACTGTGGGTCAAAATGCATTATTATTCCTTATTTTTTTAGAAAATAGGTAATTTTACAAAATTTTCACTGCAAGTAGTTGCTTTCCTCCTCATCACTTTTTCCCCTGGATCTTCATTTCAGGGAACAAGCTGGAAATATCTGCCTGGTTCTTTTTACACCTCCCTTACTGCTGTACTCTTCTATTGCTGGACTTTACACATTAAGCAATGTGACTAAATATCTGTCAGATGCTGTTTGTTCTCTCATTGTCTCCTCAGAGGAAGAAGTACAGACAGTGAAGTGTTATGTTTTGATAGGGATTTAGTTTTTTTAAATTACACAATGTTGTTCTGTATTATGTTAGTGTGTGCAAGGTCATAAAAATGTACTTTGTCCTTCAAAGTGAAAGTAGTCCTTTCTTCGTAAAGCAGTTCTTGTCTCAGGACCTAAGAAAACCGTTTTCAGCATAGGTCAGGTTGGCTTATCCAGCAGAGCTTGAGTGTGAACCATTGGTTTCCATCCTGGAATTGGAGGTAATTTTTTAAACCTTAGGCTGTTAAATGTTCAGAGCTATTACCCTTCTTCTCATCGCAGTTACTTCTCATGTGGAAGAGAGATTTTAGTATGTGTATTCATTAGTTTGTGGTACTGAGAAGATGAACAACAGTGTTCAGCAGCAGTTAGAGCTTCCCAAGAGGTGATTTTTTTGAATAAATAGAAAAATAAACAAACCCACCCACACATTGTTGTGATGTAACCAAAAATTTGTGATGAAACAAAACAAAGGTCAGACACTCTTTTTCTTTTGTCTCCAAGTGGGATCTAGGCTAGTATATGGAAGGAAGTAGTAGATAATAAAGATATCATCATTCGGAGAGCTTAGTTTCAGTGAGAAATCCAAACTCATTCCCAAAGTATAGGATAAACTGAGTAAATGTGGCATAACATCCATCATGTGAGCATGTATCGTGCTGCAAGCTTTTCAGAGCTCTACCCTCCACCTGCCAAAAAGTCATCTTTGTCTGCTGAGATTCAGTTTCAACCTTAGCCAGCTACTGAGCACCTGTGGGCTCACTCTTCCAGCCTCTCTACCATCCTCAAGGAAGGCAAGTGATCACGTGCCAGGGAGAATATACCTAACCTTTGCATATTGTGAGCCATTGTGTGTCTGATGACTGTTTTGCCTAGTGATGTTGAAAAACGATGTCAAATTAGGATTAACTGTGAACTTTTCACAGACAAAAAACAGTTCGGTGTTTTGTGGCGGAGATTCAATTTATCACTCGACACAATTTGCCCACATTCTGCTATGAAGAACTCAAACCACAGTCAAATATTAATCTCAGCATTTTTTTGCAGTACAGCAATATTTTACAGGAGAGGCTTGAGTGTCCAGGCATGAGAAGTTTAGGAAGATATTTGGATGTCTTCCCAAACTGTTACAACTACTGAGTTGAAAAGGCTGCACTCTCAAGGCTCAGTGAAATTACTTTCTTTTAAGTTGCTTGAGATATATCAGTTAATTCTGTTAGCTAGTTGTCTTGATTGCCTATTTGGATGCTAGAGAGAAGCAGACTGTGATTAGTCTGATTTATTTTAGATGCCTGCCCTAAGTCAAGGTCAATCACATCCCTCGTTCTTGCAATTTCCTTTAAAGAAATTCCAGATGAAGAGCTCAAATACAGATACCCAAAGGCTGGTAAAAGTGAACTTTTTATTTATCTGTAGAAAAAGATTTTAAGTATCTTATTCGTGGAATAGGCTGTCATTACATTTGTATTAGTCATCATAGAACATATTGTCACTTGATTTAGATTTCTACCGTTCAGAAAACTTCAGCCAATGTGTAACTGGAAAAAAAAAAAAAAAAGTATAGGAGGCTACCATCAATTTGTAAGAAAATGCCAAAACATCTGTCTGAATTCTTATCTATGCTCTTAAAGAGAAAAATACTTTTTCTGGCAAGAGTTTTTCTTTCTTTTAAAGCCTTGTTTCAATTTGAGGTGCAAGGAGAGCTGGCCTAAATCTTGGGTACTCAATCTTATTTCAGTATTTTGCTCACTACTTTGATGGACATTATGATGCTTTTCACTTATTTTTTTGCCTAATCTTAGTTCACAAGGGAAAATGCACTATTTCTTTAAGCTGAAGGTCAGGGAAGTGTGTGTCCATTGTTCTATAAAATAAGAATATGAAGATTGTACAAAAGTATGCCCAGGTATACACATACAACAGAAACAACCACAAACAAGAAGGCAGAATTTTCAGAGTCATGAAAAATCGTCCTCTCATAGAATATAGGAATTATAAATAGCAGATATTTCCATGACCATAAGGAAATATAGTTTTCCTTTCAAAATGAGAAACAGTGATACAGAAAAACAACCCTTATGTACTACATGTATAACTATTTCTGTTAGGAATCCTGCCTTTACTGACTTTGTTTAAATTTATGGCATTGATCTGAATAGACAGTAGAGTTAGGTATTAAGTGAATTTAATAATGTGTATTTCATTGTAGGTATATGTTTGTGATGTCATACTGTCAAGAGATATAGAGTGGGCATTTTATTTTGCAACAGGTTATCACAGACACTTTACTGTCACAACATATTATCATCCCTGTTAATGGTAAGGAGACGAAGATCAGTTTTGTCTTGAAAATGACCTTGAAGCTTTCCTAACTCAGTCCAGTAGACACAAAAACATGTCACAAACCTCTTGACATCTGTAATGGTGTCAGGTTTTTGTTACAATGAGTCTTGTTATGAGGAAAGAAATCAGAGAAACAAGGATGAAAAAGAAAAATAGCAAACCAAAGACCTCTCCAAACAGAGTTTCTTGGATCACACAGTAGAAACTTATATTTCCACTCTCATTTGAAATAGATTTTTTTTTTTTTTCCAGGACAGTTCATGCCCTCACACAGGTCTGTGAGTGGGAGGAGGGCACCTGTGACAGCTGTTTGAGATTATCTTATGTCATATCCTTGTTAAAGCTGATGGAAGTTTTGGCAGTGATTTCAACAGAGCTGGAATTTCTCTCCCTCTCTCTCTAGTGTCCTCTACTGGTTACACGTCACAGGCAAAAGGAGCCTGAAAAAAGTCAGTAGTCCAAAGTCAGAAAAAAAGTTAATTAAAAAACACTTGCAGAAAATGTTACAGGTTAAAGCACACAGAAAAAACATTTTGTGATTATTTTTTTAACATTCAAGAGTTTAATATTAAATGAGATGGCATAGAAACTAAAAAATCATAAATTCAAAGTCTGACTTTTGAAATAGTTATTCTTTTTTAAAAAGGAAATAGGAGGTTGGTACCAAAGGAATTCTGTTTAGACAGGAGGAAATGTTATCTTCAGCTATGCCTGCAGTGAAGAAAGTATAATAAACCAGTCATGCTTTCCTAAGCTTGTTTAAAGCGAAAAAAGAAAAGGATGGAGAATAAGTTTCCAAAAATCATTATACCAAAATACAAAGCTTGCCATTTAGAAGTCTTAGGTATTTTTTACACTAGTGAAACATCTTTGACTTGCTGATTTCTCTTTTGTTAAGCAAGCTATGTTACAGTGTGTCAAGCTATACTTGATGCACTTAAAATGTTTAAGATGCTCTGAATTATCCATTGCAAAAAACCATCAGACACACACCATCATGGTTTCACTCTTGTCCCACTTATCATATCAGCAAGTAGAAAAGAAATTAACTGGAGTAAAAATGATACAGAGCATTGTGAAGCAAGGAAACATGACTTGATGCTCTGCTTAGCTGACAGAAAACCAGATACTTGACAGCAGTCACAGCAGTAAATCTTGCTGTTAAAGCTTTAAAGAATTACCTGGCAGAAGCAGAAATATATTTCCAAATCTATTTTGAGACACACATACAACATGTGTGAAATACACACCAAAATCTGAAAAGGTAGTCTTTGATCTTCCCCAGACTAAATACTGTCTTTTCATTTGGTTGTTTTCTAAATTATTCTGATAGTATGGACAACTGATAGTATGGCTGGGAAGTGTGAGGTGCAAATGCCAGGACTTCCAGTTCTCATGAAAAGGAACATTCTACCACCTGATGAGCTCATGGAACCATAAACATGTCAACAGATTTTTCCAAAATAAGTGAAACTGCATGTCACAACTATGGAAACGTAAAATAATTATGCAGGTTTATTAGATGGGTAGCTATTTAAAGGGTATGTGCCAAGAAAGAATGCTCTTTTGAATATAACCCATGTTCATGCAGTCGATGTGGCCATTCTGGTGTCACACTGTCAATACAAAAAAAATATGAGAAGTATGAGGTGTATTTTCTATGAGACTTACTGATATACTTACAGGAGAAGTTGCAAGCCTCAGACTTAAGTACAGTTTGAAACGATTTCTCTGTCACTGTTGAAAAATACATCCTACCTGATATCCTATGGAGCTGAATCTCCTTCTCAGTGATCATTTGTTGATTTGTGTTATTTTAGTGATTCAAAAAGCCTCTTGGAACTTAATAGTAATACATAGAATCACAGAATAATTTGGGCTGGAAGGGACCTTTAAAGGTCATCTAGCCCAACACCCCTGCAATAAGCAGGGATGTCTTCCACTAGATCAGGCTGCTCAGAGCCTTGTCCAACCTGACCTTCAATGTTTCCAGGGATGGGCACCTACCACTTCTCTGGGCAACCTGTCCCAGTGTTTCACCATCCTCATTGCAAAAAACTTCTTCCTTATATCTAGTCTAAAACTATCCTCTTTTACTTTAAAACCATAGCCCCTTGTCTTATTGCTACAGGCCCTGCTAAAAAGTTTGTCCCCATCTTTCCTGTAGGCCTCCTTTAAGTACTGAAAGACGGCAATAAGATCTCCCCGGGGCCTTCTCTTCTCCAGGCTGAACAACCCCAACCTTCTCAGCCTGTCCTCATAGGAGAGGTGCTCCAGACCTCTGGTCATTTTTGTGGCCCTCCTCTGGACCTGCTCCAACAGGTCCGTGTCTTTCTTGTGTTGGGGCCTCCAGACCTGAACACAGTATTCCAGGTGGGGTCTCATCAGAGTGGAGTAGAGGGGCAGAATCACCTCCCTCAACCTGCTGGCCACACTTCTTTTGATGCAGCCCAGGATAAGGGTGGCTTTCCGGGCTGCGAGCACACATTTCTGCCTCATGTCCCGCCTTTCATCCACCAGTATCCCCAAGTCCTTCTTGGCAGGGCTGCTCTCAACCCCTTCATCCCCCAGCGTGTACTGATACTGGAGATTGCCCCAAGCTATGTGTAGGACCTCACACTTGGTCTTGTTGAACTCTTGATGTTCACACAGGTCCACTTCTCAAGCTTGTCCAGGTCCCTCTGAGTGGCATCCCGTCCCTCTGAGTGGCATCCCATCCCTCAGGCACGTCAGTCACATCATTCAGCTTGGTGTCATCAGCAAACTTGCTGAGGGTGCACTCGATCTCACAGTCTATGTCATTGATGAAGATATTAAACAGCACTGGTCCTAATATGGACCCCTGAGGGACACCACTCATCACCGATCTCCATCTGGACATCGAGCCATTGACCACTACCCTCTGGATGTGACATCCAACCAATTCCTCATCCATCAAACAGTCCACCCATCGAATCCATTTCTCTCCAATTTAGAGAGAAGGATGTTGTGGGGGACCCTGTCAAAGGTCTTAGAGATGTCCAGATAGACGACATCCATAGCTCTTCCTTTGTCCACTGATGTAGTCACTCCATCATAGAAGGCCACTAGGTTAGTCAGGCAGGACTTGCCCCTAGTGAAGCCATGCTGTCAGTCTCAAATCACCTGCCCGTCCTCCATGTGCCTTAGCATAGCTCCTAGGAGCATCTGTTCCATGATTTTCCCAGACAGAGAGATGAGGCTGTCAGGTCAGTAGTTCCCAGGATCCTCAAATACATCAAATACATTGATATTTGGATGATAGGTTATCACTCATCAAGGTAATCTAAAGTGACTATTGCTGATCAATTAGGAAGGAAATATTTCAGTAGGGAAGGAAAGATAACAAAGTGCAAAGATTTTCTGTATTTCTACAGAAATGTAAAAACTGTCTTAAAAAAACCCAAAACTCATAGGTAAGTTATGAAGCACAAACATATTGCCTTGAAGAATACTATATAGTCCTTTTCTGTGTTGCGTCTTTATTGGCTCCATACGCCTGTCCTGAGTTGATTTGAGTAGTAGTGTGTGGTAACTCCACTACTGAGATTGTTTGTCTTTTCAAGACTTCACAAGAAAGGTACTTCGTTTTATCCTTCCTCCTGGTATTTGTATCCATCAAAAGGTTATCCCTAAAACATGTCTGGCTCTTCACTGAGATGGAAGAGGTGTGGATCTGAAAGCTGATGAATTGGTCATTGCAAATTGAAGTGGGAAGGAATAAATATCAACAGCTGTTCTTTGTTTCCCTACAGAAGGTTGGGGCAAGAGGAGAGGGATGTGCATGAGGTATGTTCAGCAACATCTATAACCTAAAAAGAGTGAAGGACACTGGAAAGAAAATGAACCATCAGAGAAAAATTGTTGTTTCACCAAGAATCAAAGCAGAAAACTGTTGAGGAGTGGGAATGAGCCATTGCACCATAAGGTGCTAGCACTGATATCCTCAGCCAGATGCTGTCTCTGAACATCCAGGCTGCACAGCCACTACGCAATGTGCTTATGGTCTAGTCTGCACTTCTGCAGGTCTGCTGGCCCCTGCCTGCAGTGCCTGTGCTGCTGCAGCTGCTTTCCCCGATCGCTCCCATCAGGTGTCTAGCATGTTCCCAGGGGTGCAAGCACAGGAAAGCTATCAACATACAGTTGCTTTAGAGTGAAACATCCAGTCACAGAAGGTGTTCAACAGTGAAGTCACCTGAGATGCCTAAGATGTTCAGCATTGCTTGGTGATGAGAGATGTGCTACAGTGTGTACACAACACTCAGTACAAAAGAACACAGCAGAACTAGCAAACAACCAGTAGTCCTGAGACAAGCCCCACCCCCCTTCAGCCTCCAAATCCACCTGAACACAAGCTTCGTGACAGAAAAGGAGAAGCTAAGGTTAGGAGGAGGAGGGAGCAGAAGCAATAAGGATGTCTGTGATATATTTTATTATGTGAAGTAAGGGACATGGAGCATGCAGCAGCACTAACGAAGACCACTCTCCCTACAGCTGACTTAGCATTGCCAAGTTAGTAGAAATACTGTAGGTGATGTGGTCCTGTTCTTTTTTTGCTAGATCCACGCTGGGGAGTAAAGAAAATGGAAGAGGAATGTAGTTGTTCCCCTGGAACAACCAGCAGACAGTAGAAGCAACATCTCATGGTCATTACATCACCCTGGCCCTGGGCAATGCACTATTTCTTCATATTTTTCTAGAGATACTGTTCCCTCTCTGATGTGTGGCTTACCAAAGGAGTAAGGTTGAATCAGTTCTCACAGTCTATGCATCATCGATATCATTTCATATCCACTGTAATGTGATAACGGTCATAGCCTGCTCAGCTAGAATTCTCTGGTGTAGCATTAGTAACACTTAAGATTTCTTATCAAATCTGAAAATACTTTTAGGGTTTTTTTAAAACCTTACTTGTCACATCAAGTGACTGCATGAGGAACCTTCATGACCATTTGAGACATTATGTAGTTTGAATTCTCATTGTTTTTTCAGAAGCTCTGAAATGATCCAAGGAAGGGTTCTACAATCCCAGTGTAAAATTGTTTCCCTCTTTAATATTAATATTTTTATTTTAATTCTTATCAGTTTAATTGATTGTTGGGACACAGTGATAGAGAGATGGGGAAGATCATGCTAACCTGTGATACTTTGAAAATATATATGTTGGGAAATTCCGTTGATGTATTGTTCTTTATTTATTAAGGTGAGATAATTCCTACAACAAGTTTATTGTGTGCATAGTAAAGGGTGTACTGCTCTTCACTGTTTCATGTAGATTTCTGTAGAAGGTAGTAAGTGTTGATATGACAGATCATCTGATAGGTCCACACTTCATTGCCCATGAAATAAACTGACAGAAGAGTACAAGGTTACACACACATATACAACACATACAAAATGTCATAAGATGGGATACAAGATGTAACATATCAATGTATTTAGACTGGTGCGAAGTGAATAACTTAGCTAGCAGTGAGGTATGAAGCTGTTGCCAACTCCATGTTCAGAGGCCGGGGTTCAATGAGTTAGCGTTCCTGTTTTTTTATCCAGAGCTTTTACAAAATGTTTTTCAATAGCCAAACATGAGCTTCCTACTCTGTTCCTTTATCCACAAAACATAACGTTAACTGGACTTCTAGTGCTTGTATAGCACTTTGAGATCAGTGTTTTGAGTGAAAGTTGCTGCCTGTTTACAAGGTACTGATTTGTTCCCATGAAATGGCTCTGGGGCACCTGAGTACAACCATAGGGATGTATTGGAACAAGGGAAAGCAGAATCTGGTCTGAGGGCAGTAGCTGCTGTTTTAATATCACTGGTGACCTGTAGAGAACATCAATTAGGCTCCTATTCTACTCACTTCACAATAACTGTTTTAGGTGACACATTGTTATTAAGGTTTTCTGAGATTTAGTTGTTCTTGTGGTTCTAAAAATCAGAAGAGGGAGTATTTAGTAATAGCAGGTGTTAGCAAACTATCATTACTAAGCTCTTTCAGAAACAATTTATGATCTATTTTATAGATCCTGCCATGCTCATGGATCTAAGCTTCATTCTTGATGCAATTGATCAAACTAAGCCTTGTGAAGGCAGTAACAAGGCAGAGGAAGGGGATGTTTTTTAGGAGAAAGATTCTTTAAGCAAGTGAGAAAGAAACAGGGTAATGCTATACTGGTGTTAGTAAACCTAGCTGATCGATAACCTTATTATTCGAAAAAGCTAAAATTTCCCACTCCAGGAGTTTTTTGTACAAACACCTTTACAAGTGGGGCAAGTGTAAAAACTGGAGCTTGTGGTGGAAAGGAAACAGACACAGTGTTTGGGATTTCAGGCCATTCATTATTTATAAAATGCTTGTGGCAGGCAACGTTAATTACTTGACTTCTAAAGAAAGTGGAGGGGTTGTTTTGTTATTCAGCTTAGAAAAAGCTTTTTACTGCATAGCATTATTTATGTGTTTGCAATGATGTGAACTTGTCAGTTGATCTTCTTATTTTATTTAAAAGCTGAAATCATTATAAGTTGATGAACCAATAATTCAGGTGAATAATAGCTGTTGGGGAGCTTGAGATAAGAAGTGTTCTAAACCTCTGCCAGAGCCACAATTGCCATTGAAAGGAAATGAGGGAGCCTGCCGGTCCCATGGTGAGTGTGTGTCACACCACGGGGCAATGGGTTGGCCAATATCAGACGTGGTCCCTGCTGGAGCCTGCACAAATAGAAAAGGGAGGGGGGCGCAGAGAAAGAATGTGTTCCAGTTGTTTGACAGCCGCTGGTAAATTATGCCTCTTACCTGTAAACTCTCTAAATCCCCTTTCAGCATCTCACAAAGAACAATAATTGTTTATTGATCTAAACGTTAACAATGTATTGCTTGTTCTTCAATAAGGTCTAGAAATGTAACTCAAGGGCAATAACTGTTTTGGATAAACAACAGACTTGACGGATGTGTGGCTTTTTTTTTTCCATTTTCTAAAATATGAGCATATAGCTTAAGCATTTTGCTGTTATCTTGATGTAATCTGTGTACAGATGTATACCTGTATGGGCTAGTGTCTGTCTGTCTTCTGAAGAGTCTTTTTTCTCGACAGTGTGTAATGTTTCCCCATAAATGCCTGTTTTAAAGCACAGCAAAATGCAGAATTGTGTTTCAAATCATTCTTTTTACCTTCCTGCAACATCTGTGCTTTGTCAGCCACTCAGACATTATACACAAAAATAAAAAGCATGGTGATGCAAGATAAAACACATGGCAGCATAAAGACCAGTAGAGAAATTTTCCATACACTGCTGGCATTTTGTGTGTACTAGGTAGGCACACATAAACAGAAACAGAATATGTTTCTTTGGATAACAATCAGTTACACCTAAAGAGGAAGGTAATAATATAAAGGTGTGTGTTTGTTTATATTTAGTGGATTTTTACATGAGTCTGTTCTGTTTCCCTTCAAGATAGAAGTGGGAAGTTTAAAATGAAAGTAATTGCTGCCTAGCAGAACAGCAGGCAGTTATGCATTGTGGTCTGAGATAATGACACTAACAGAAGTAGGCCATCCAAGTTAAAATATACAACTGTCTTTCATGCAGAATGACTATGAAAAAGTTTCCAAGTGCAGGGCTTTTTCCAACTTGGTAGATCTGGACAGCTGATAAACCCTTGGATATCTCAGTGACAATTAGTTACTTATCTTTCAATCCTGAAAATGGAGGTTGAAAGTTAAGTAGCAACATAAAGCTAAATACCTCTGGGACAGGTCTCGGGTCCAAGCTAGGCAGAAATGACAGAAAATCATTGAGAACAGAAGACATTAAAAGGTCAGAAATAAATTGTGATCAAGCCCTGTTTGACCATTTTATCAGTTGGTATTTTTCTCTCCTTTTAAGAATGAAACGACATTTTTCCTCCTCTGAAGCTGTTTGTGTTGGCATTAAGGATTTACCTACCATCTAAATATGTCACCTTATTTAGATGTGTTTCATATTGAAGGAGGGTCATGTTATTAGAGGAAACTTTGATTCAGGAAAACTTTTAGTGGAAATATCAGTGATAATGTAAGAAATAAGAGAGGCAGGGGACTGAAAAGATGGGGTTGCCTGACTTAGATACACTATTTCTGTGCATGCTGGAAATTTCTCCTTACAAGCTCTGTGAGTGAAATTATGGCTGTGAATAAACCAAAGTAAAGGTCTCCTTGATTTCAGTGGGATCTGAGGGCTTTATCCTGTATAATTTCTACCCCACAAGGAGATAGTACCTTTAAACTAGCAAAGACTGTAAATCATAAATACATTGTTGAAAACAACAAAATATACATCTGTCTATAGTGGATGTATCTTTTAACTCATTCATACATGTATCTCTCTTAGATTTTGATCACTGTGAGGAAATTCAGTCATTAAAAAACTTCCTCTGTCTTCATCTACCGTATGTGTATTCATAGTTTCTCAGAGGTCAGCTCTGAAAATGTGGGATTTTCCTAGAAATTTAAGACTATTCCTATGAATTTGGAAATACTAATTTCCTGTGCTGCTGTAGTCCATGAGGTTCTTTGCGCTGCTGAACTTATTTACTAAGTCATCGCGGCATTGGAGTGAGTGTCTAAATGGAACCATATTTGTTTTGCACTTTCTATCGTTGTCTTTGATGCTTGGCTCCCCTTAATTCCCACTTCCAGGTACCAACAAGGAGTTAGTTCCTAGCCTTACTCTGCTTACCCTGTCATGCTGTTGGTCAGCTGTACAACATGATGCACTCCGAGGGCCTCGTCAGCCAGTCTCTTCTAGGAACGGATCCTTGCCTTTGCTTGCCCCTAGCATATTCACATTAGAGAAGTCATAACTCAGGTTTTAGCACTGATCACATATTTCTCTGTTGCACTAACTGTTTCTAAATGTAAACTGTTGGTCTCCATTATCTGAGAGATTCTTACCAGAAAATCTGTTTTTCTTCTCAGGAAAAGCTTTTTTCCAGTTGCCTCAGTCGCATTAGTTATCCAGATGTATTTATATGGAGACAGCAGCTGGATATACACTAAAGTGAAGAGGATTTTTGTTATTATTATTTCTACTAGTCTAACTATTTCTTACATTTCACTGTTTAATGTGCTTTTTCTTCCCGAGGCTGGGAACCGCTTTCAGCTGCATGTCTTGTCTCAACTCAGATGGTGTTTTGTTCTTCACTGTAGTACTTGAAAAGAGTTCTAACAAGAAACTTCCTTCTGTGTTAATTCATTAAACTTCAAGATTATGTTGCTCTGGAAATTCTTGGACTGAGAATGAATTTTAAAAAAAGAAGGAAAACATGGATTCATTGAACGTAGTAGAAGTATTCCTGGAAAACCTATGCGCATTCCATAGGATGCTACTGTTTCTTCTAGGTGAACAATTATTTAATCTGTGCCAGATGGAATCATTCATTATGATTGACTGGTAAAACAGTTGATAGGAAGACTAAGCTGAAGAAGATGGAAAAAAACAGTAAAATAAATGACAAAAATCGGTCGACTTATTCTTTGGTTCTGATTGGTTTTCATTACTGTATTCCCCTGTTTCTTTAAAAATCTTAATGCTGGTATTTAAATATATGTCTTCTTCCCTACTGGATGGTATTTTATATCTGATAACTTTGTCTCTTGCTTTGGTTGGTAAATAATTGTACAGATTAAGACATATGCCATCATTTCTCCAGATGCTCTGAGCCAGCAACAGCCTAAATATTTAACATGCACAGCAACACACAGTTTTACGAGCAATGCGGAGGGACTACTGGTTAGAGCACTTTACTTTAAATCTATTCTCCTTTTTTTTTGTGTGCCCCTTGAAATACATGCTGCAGTCTCTTTCAGATCCTCTCCAGGATATATTTTTAGGTATATTGACTATATCACTGTGTGTCATGTGAAACAAAGTGATTCAGAGAGCGAGTTCTACTTTTTAGGTAGAAGCTTATAATTTGAACTCGCCTACAGATAGTTTTGGTGGTGGGGACTTAAACATTTAGGTACATAGTTACTACTTGCTTTTCTTTCAGTTACATACATTAGAACTTCAATATAAGTTTTGTGGAATTTTGTGACTAATATATTTATTTTTAAGCCAGGTGGTACTAAAACTGCAATCTCATATGCATCCAACTGTAATTCTGTCTTATCTATTTTATTGCCTTGTAATCACAAAGGAAATTAGTGGACTTGTTTCCAAGGGCAAAAATATTCAGTTTGCTGTAATTCTTAGTCTCCTTACAGGTTGTCAGTGGGATCAACTGCTGAATTGGAATCCATTGCTAGCTTTGGTCTATTAAGAAATGCAGTGCTATTTAGAACCCAGCACGTGCCAAAATCTTTAAGTGCTTAGGATGGAAACATCCTTAGGGCTAAATGTTTCACAGGTATTCAGAAGAGAATTTGCAGATGCTTTGTTATTTCTATTTCTTTTTTTCATATCCCTATGTGTTTCTGTGTATATTTGCACATTACATTTGCATGTTGGTTTGGCACTATTGGGTGCTTCTACACTGAATTTCTGGGTATCTTTGTTATATATCATCTACGGTCAATTGCTGATGGTTCTACTTTTGCATCTGAAGTCAATATGGGATTCTGTTTCTCCTGTAATGGACCTTACTCTGTAGAGTTAGGTCTCAATAGAAATTAATTTTGATTTATCCCAGCATACACTTAAATGCCCAAAGGTGTAAAATGATTGTCCACACTGAAAGTGCAAAAATACTTCTTTCATGACTGCAGATACTTTTTATCAGCTTACTTCCGATATGAATAGAAGGGGACTCTTTAAGTTTGCATGATTATTTTAAGGGATGTTGTAGGGAGGAATGATGTTTGAATGTATGGTTTTGCTTTGCTATGCACTAGAAAATTGTATCGTTCTCTCTTCTGTGCTGCCAGTGTGCCTGCTCTCACTTCTGAGACTCCGTAGCAAAGGATTCATCATATCTGAGAGGATTAATTTCAGGAAACATCTTTGAGTGGTATCTACTGTTGGACATTATTCAAATTCCAACAAGTTCTTACTGTATACATGTGAACTGAGATTCTCAGAAGCTTTTAACTTAGTGGAATAGGAGGATATCCAGTTAGGAGAACACTTTGAATATTCTCATATCAGGATGATCCCTTTGGTAAAATTAGTTTATTTCTTGGAAGAAGAAGAAATATGTTAAATGACATATTAAAAATAATATTTTTAAAAAAGAAGAAAAAAAGTTAAGCCTTGGGACAAGGAATTTAACTATAATCAACTGAAGAGAGAGCCCTGCTATGGAAAGTGGCTAGTAACCTCTACTTATAGCTGTTCTCGTCAGCTCTGCTTATAATATATGGAGTATTTGAATGAAAACATAGTTTATGAAGGTGAACACTTTATAAGTACTTGATGTTTTTTAAAACCTGAGCATACATCTAGGATTAAATTTGCCAAGGAAAAGGAATATTTCAGGCATGTGTTCTGCAATTCATTTGGCACATGCATAGTTTTATGATAGAAGTTTACAAGCTGAATGAAGAATATGCTATCACTGTTTTGGAGTACTATTAACAACAACTTATTCCTGCTGTCATTCTGTAAAGTTATTCAGAATTTTTTTCTTTTTTCCTTTTTTCTTTTTTTCTTTTATTTCTGGTTGGGTTTTTTTTCCTCCTCTCTAACTGCATTTGCTGTGATACTGTTTCTTAGACTCAGTTCATTATTTGTGCACAGGACTTTGTAGTACAAATTAATTTTGTAGTTTACTGCAGGTGAAGCGAGTTCGAGAAAAAAATCAAACAAAAGGAAATGCAAAGCCCTGTACCTGGAAAAGAATAGTCTCATACCACTGGCATGGGCTGAGGGCTGACTGGCTGAAAAGCAGCTGGTCAGAAAAGGACCCGGGGACTCTGGTGGACACCAAGTTGATCATGGGCTGACGATGCACTTTTGCAGCAAAGGTCAACAGCTTCCTGGGCTGCATTAGGCAGAACATCTCCAGCAGGTTGAGAGAGGTAATGCTTTCCCTGTGGGGAGATACCACAAACCATGTAGTAAGTGCAGGCATCTAGATCTTTAGCAGAACTCCAGAAGATGTCTTTGCTGCTCAGCTCACTGTAGCTGGATGGATCAGATTGCTTATATTCAGCACCTGCATGGGTCTGTGTTTAACTAAACTCTGTTCTAAAACAGGTGGTATGGCCAAGTTCTCATCATCCAAGCGTAACAAACTCAGTCCCGGATACTTTTGTTGAAGACTGAAGAGTGGAGTCCCACAGTCTTTTATGAACGGCAAGATTTTATTTCTTCTTTTCCATCTTGTTGATGTGGCAACCTGCCAGTCCCTACTATAGAAAGTAGGGGTATTTAGTTTTATGTATTAATTAGGATACACAACAGCTCTTCTTGCACCAGAAGGGTTTTTTCAGCTGAACTTTTTCTTAGCTGCGTGTGATAAACAGCTGTCAGCACTAAATGCATTGATCTTAAGCTGTTCAAATAGTAAGTGCAGCTTCCAGAAATAAGAAAGATGGTCCTTACTGGTCTGAGATTCAAGAAATTAAAATGCAGGCTATTGAGCTGTATTGGTCAACTGATTTAAACCTATGAAAAGAAGAAAAGGCAACAGCTGTGGGACTGGGGCTGGCTGCATACATTCTGATATGTACCTGAGTGCTCTGAAGTCACAGAATAAAAATACATCCTTCTTTTGAATTTTGTACCTATGACCAGACAGCAAAGAATGCATAGCATGTGTCAATGCGTCCAAAGGCAGAAGCAGCAATAATTCCTGTTTAACTGTATTCATTCACAGAGAGACAGGTTTGGGGCTTTTTTTTTTTAAGAAAGAGTAGCTTGTTTTAATGAATTGTGTAGGGGTTTTTTTTTAAAATTTGCATAAAAACTAGCTATATAATATTCTCCTTGCTGATGGTTCTGTTGAAGAAAACAGAAGGAGAGGGGAAAAAAAATTCCTGTTTTCACATGAGATCAAACTATACTGCCAGTTGTACAGCACTGCTATTACTTTATTCCATGCTTTGTTGTAAGGTAACTGTGGAGAATCTGGCTCACATACTAAAACACGCTTTTTTCTTCTTGTATCATCTTTTCATAAGAATTCAATCCCCAAATGCTTTATTTATACATATAATGTTCTTACAGAGATAATTGCAATGGCAAAACATGGGTTAGGAGCATGAAGAATAAGTTGAGATTTCATCTGAGATGTAATGGTAAAATAGAAAACAAAGCAGTGGAGTATTTAAGAACAGAGGACGTAAAATAGCTGGCCTTGTTTCTACTCTATGTTTAAGAAGATAAAGTAGAAAAAAACTGTTTATTTTTATATAAGGACTATAAAATATGATAAAAGCTTGCTGTAGTAAAGGTGAGAAAAGATTGTGTATTTTTTTTACCCTTATTTCTGATATATCTTTGCTTTGGAAATGAAAAAAATATTGCTGTAAATAGTACAGATGGAATATGAGTAAGGGTTTGAGTTACAAAATCATGGGTTCAAATTCATGCAAATATTAATCCACATGTGGAATAATTTATTCCATATCTTTTAACAAACGTGCAATTCTGATCTACTAGATCTCTATTCAACAGTTTTTAAATTACATCGTTACTCTATATTTTAATGGCAGCTATGTCTAAAGGCATGTTCATTTGCAGTATATTGTTCAGTCACTGGCTATCCCTTTCTACCCTATATACTTGGTAGCTTTACAGACTAAACAAAAGAGACTAAGTTGTACTGCAAAGCATGGAATCTTGATTTGAATCCATTATGTAGTTTTCTGAGGAAGTTTCTTTTATTTAAAATGGGCCATATTCTATGAACTATAACTCTGTGCTTGCTGTCAATATTTGATTTTTTCAATATTTAACAACGGGCCATTGCAAACAATCAGCCTTTACTTTTGTGTGTGTATGTATCTATATAGGGAGATGTAGATATGTAAACAATGCTAACTGTAAAGCTATAGAGAATATTAAAAAAATTAATGAAGTCATCACATAACTTTCTCACAACCTATGCGGAATCCCATGGGTGTCCTTGGAATTCTCTTTGGATATACATGTTCAGCTGTGCAGATCAAATTGCTTTACTGGGGTTATTTAATGAGATGACACAGTTCTTTAGATAAAGTAATCTTTAGATAATTTTAGATAAAATCAAGAAATAAAAAGCCCCCAACTCTTTATTTTCAGTCTCTTTTAAGTGTATGATGACTTCAGATTTTCACTTTGCATTTGAAATCTCATTAATATCTTTTCAATTTTTTGGTCACATATGCTTCTTCTTTCTTGCCTTTTTTTGCAGTGACCACATTTGTGAGCTAACTGCATAAGCAGCACTCATTATTTGCTTATTCAAGTATAGCAGGATATTCAATTTCAGGTTTTTGAATTAGAGATGGAAGATGCCTCCCAGTTCTCCAGGTGACGCTTAAAAGAGCTCAGAATTTTATAGTTCACTAGTTAAGATATCTTTCTGAGGTTAAGCTAATGACTTCTTTTATACCTTATTAGCTATCTGACGGTGCACTAACAAGAATTTATTAAACTTTAAAAAAAAAAAAAGATAACTAATGCAATCACATAAAACATCACTTAATACTGAAAGCCCCAAGCAGTATTGCAGAGCTACAGTGTAAGTTTGTATGTAATATACTATGAAAAAATAGAATATTCATGATTCCTGTAATCTTCTTTCACTCTAAGTATCTTTTCTTTTCTTTTTTTTTTCCCCTTTTTTCCAACTGTTGTATTATAAATGGGTTAAAAAGCAGGATATGTCTTCCCAGCCACGATTCCTTGTCCTCAGCAAGGAAATCAAATATACAGAGGGAAAGAGAAAAAATCCCAAACAATTACAATATCATTTAAAAAACAACAGCTTTTCTGTAATCAGTAGAACGCCAACGAGCAACACAATAAATGATCCAACATTTTGTCTTGCAGGATCCACCTGCGATGATCTACATTAGTCTGACTCTGCCCTGATTCCCTAGCACAATTTCAATGTGCTGCAAATATGCCTGTTTTCTCAGCTAGAGGTGGCTATTTATGTTGTAGTAGAATCTAAGGATTCAGACTTTACAGCTGAATCATGTCCTGTATAATCATCATACAAAAGTATGGAAAGAAAATAATTTCTATTCTGCAGAGCTTCCAGTCTAGATATAATAAGAGATAGTTGATACGTCGAAGTAAGTAAGGAAGAATAAGGTGGGAGTGAAATAATTCTGGAAAAATATTTTAGTCCATGGTGATAGCATATAAATGTACTTAGGTATAAGGCATGTATCATGCCTTACACCTGTGAGGTTTTCATAGGTCTGATGAGGCAAAAAAGCAACAGCAAACTGCTGCCTCACCAGAAGTTGCATCTTGATTCTGAGTGAAATGGAAGCAGGAATTCTGAATAAAGTTGTATGCATGGTAATGCTGTTCTCCTTGATATTATTCAGATAGTCACTTTTACCATCCTACCTTCAGCAGCAATAGTGCTAGTGTGGTGATAGTAGGTATAAAATGGCTAATCCATAAAATGTCTCATACTCAGGAAGGAATTTGTAGAGATGAATAAGGGAGATGGTGCCAGAAATGTATGAGCCAGAACAGTTATTTTGGCAGAAAAATTTGAACAGATAGAAGTGAAGACATATGGTATTTAGGCCAGAGGAGAGGAAACTGCAGTAGCTGAGACACAGCAGAATGAAGACTTGGATGAAAACCTGTTTCTTCTCTCATTCCAGACAGCTCAAGTTCTTAAATATTTTGTGCCTGAGGAACCTTCAAGATCTAGATAATGTTGTGTGGGATTATATGGACAAACAACTCAAACAATTACAAGTTATGTAACTGAGTGGGAGGAAAGTTAGGGTTGTCCTGAATCTGAGACTAGGCTAATGGAAATGTATTTAGGGAAGGAAAAGAGAGAGGGCTCTGTCTTAATTGTGCTGAGATTGGAGGACATCTGGGCAATAACAAGAAAATCGTAGAAAATGAGGCCAAGATAGGTATAGAAAAAAGAAGGAATTCACAGTCATCTGAACTTTCCTTTAGGAAATATTACATTAATAATATATAAAGCGTGTGGCTACTCCATAGTTGCAAGATTTTCCCAAATGTCCCTGGTTGCTATGGAGATGAGAGCCGAAGGACTGAAAAACCGTTTGTTTAAATTTAAAATTCTACTTCGTAAAACTAAATGTGGTTCTTGCCTTCAGTATGGAGACTCTTTGGGTCAAAAGAAGAGCAGTCTTTGCTCTCAGAAAGAGTTTGGCAGTGTCGGGAAAAGTTTTTTCACCAGCAGTTATAAACAGCTGAATTCAGTGAATATCTTCTTTACTTCTTCCCTAGAGGAGAAATAATCTGAAATGGGAGTTAAGTTGGTGAGGTTTGCCTTCTTTTCCCAAGCTGAAATGCTCTGGCACATGGAGCAATGCAAACTAAGTCGGATAAACCACTCTTCAATCTAACGGCTAAATCAAAATGCTCCCTCATCCATGTGTAGCGAGGCACTAGGGATCTATTCCCTCTGTGTGCAAATTATATAATCCTGCTTATCGTGTGGCTATGAGGGATGGAATAAAGAGTATTGCTGAGCAATTATAAAATGCAGGCATCGCATTTGTATGACTAACACAGAGTGAGGAAACCTGTTTCTGAAGCTATGAGTATGAATTCTCTGCTGTTTTCTACAATATGCCCAGAAAGCTTATTGCTTTGAAAGCAGAGTGCAGTTCAGGAAATTTCAAAAAGGGGAAAAAAATGCTGTTGCATTTGCTATTACTCTTCTGTTTCCTTCATCTTCCTAATATATTACTGAAAATTGCAGACAAGCTTATGATATATACATCAAAAGAAAACTTTCCTTACGATGAATGATAGCAGGACAAGGTCAATAGTAGAAGTGATTTAAGCATTTGCTAAGATCTGTTGCATTATTCCACTGCAAAGTTTGCAAGGCAAGAACATACTAAAGCTAATAAATACTGAGCCAGATTCTTCTACTTATGGCTCTCTGTTAAAAAATGTAACATTTTCTAGAAATGCCAAATTTAAGATTCCTGCCACGATGTCTGTTGGCTATGATTTCATGTTTGCTTGAAAGATGCTTAAGATGTACTTACAGTTACTTATGAATAACCAAACCATTCTGACCATTAGTTTTGTGTCGTGGTCTAACCCAGCCAGCAACTAGGCACCACACAGCTGTGTATGTGCTCCCTGTCAGTGGGATGGGGGAAGACGATCGGAAGGCTAAAAGTGAGAAAACTCATGGGCTGAGATAAAAAGTTTAATAATTGAAATAAAGTTGAAATAAAATAGAATAATAAGAATAAATTGTTGTGAAAAGGAAAATAACAAAGAGAGAGAAAGAAACCCCAAGAAAGAAAATGGAAAGCAATTGCTCACCACCAACCAACTGATGCCCAGCCAGTCCCCGAGCAGTGGCCACCCTGCCAACCTCCCCCCTAGTTTTATTGCTGAGCACAACACCATGTGGTATGGAATATTCCTTTGGTCAGTTGAGATCAGCTGTCCCAGCTGTGTCCCTTTCCAACTGCTTGTCATCCCCCAGCCCTCTCGCTGGCGGGGCAGGGTGAGGAGCAGAAAAGGCCTTGAGGCTGTGCGAGCACTGCTCAGCAGTAACTAAAACATCCCTGTGTTATCAACGCTGCTTTCAGCACAGATCCAAAGCATGGCACCATACCAGCTACTGTGAAGAAAATTAACTCTATCCCAACTAAACCCAGCACAGTTTTGAAACAGAATACAATGTAGATTATTAGAGCTCAGAAAAATGGTAATAATAGCTGATGATGATTGCTAAATCATATTACCTTAACACTTGTATAAGAAAAATTGCATATATTTTTTCATTGTTTTCAGAACAAATTACCTTTGAGTTGAATAAAAGGAATTTACATTAAATGATTGGCTAAAAATATTGATCTTAATAGTAACAAACACTAGCAAAACATATTCCTTTTGGGATAGTATCACTGTCATGAAAAGATATAAAAACATGTTAGGAAAGGCAAGGTGGAAGGAACAAAGAAAAAGATATGTAAAATAAAAGTACATTTACACATTTGAAAACTATAGCTACCTCCTCCAATGAAGTAATGAGTGAGAGGTGGTATGAACAAATTTTTCTTCATGAAAGATTATTGCCAGGGAAAGAGTCTTCATGTAGCACAAGCTCCCTGTAGGGTACGTTTTTTATTCTACAGCCTGTTTACTATAGCACTGTGTTTGTAATAATTGCACTAACAGGTTTTTGTTTCCTGGAATGACCAAAGATGTATAAGCAGGGATCAGACAGGCAAGTGTGTTCAGGTGGCACCACCTGTGACTCTTTTCATGTCCCAAGGGCACAGCCCTCTACGGGCTAGGAGTAACCTGACCATGGGGCAGAAATTGCTTTGCTGGGTCTGTAGGTTTCGGGGGGAACTCCCTATGGACTGTTAATTTCCTGGTAATCAAAACACCCAGTTTAGGACTTCTTTGTCCTATGTTTCAGGAATTCAAAAATTATTGTGCCACTATGAAACTATTTTAATAAAGATTTTATCAATATTTAATGCATATTAGGCCTTAAATAGAAAATATTTATAAGGAATAAATGGTGCTAAATTAAGAAGTATAATTTCCAGTAACTTCTCTTTTTTATTAATATTTAGAGAATTTCTTCTCTAATCCTTTTTAACAGATCATTCTGCTTGGGGCTGCTGTTTCAATAGTGCTCCATTCTTGGCTGTATCATTTAAGTTCCTCACTTAATTTATATATAAAAAATTCAATAGGTTTAATGTTCTAATTTCTCATTGTTTTAATTAAAATGGAAAATGTGGCCCTTTGTATACCACTTTGAATCCTGAATATATGAGCCATTTAAGGCAGCTTTAAAGAAATCTTTTTGTAAAACTTTATTTTTCTGTGTTGTTGCTTAATATAAAGTGGACAAGAAAGGTAAGATGATAAACTTTCTTTAACTGATTGTTGGATCTATTAGACGTGTAATGATCAATAATAAACTTAGATTTACCAAAGCATCTCTAGGTTTTGATTTCCTCTAAATTAACCCAGCACACTGATTTCAGTGGATTTTTTTATCAGATCTCCAAATTTGCTTGCATATTTTATGACACAGTTTGCTCTGGTGGCAGGTTACAGAGTTTAAAAGGTCTTTCCATTCTGTAGTTGAGTTATATGAAAACCTCTGTTTCTGGCAGTGGGAGTAATGTATCTTCACAGTGCCTGCTGCCTCCAAGTGGGAAGCCTTGGTTTAAGTCCAGTAAAACCAAAGGAAAGAATGGTGTTAACTTTCTGGAGACCTAGGTCAGAACCTGTGAGACCAGCAAATCTGTTTGCCCACAGAGTGCTCAGAAAGTCCTGTCATAGAGGCTTGTTGCAGTTTTTAATTTATTTCCATTCAAAGCTTTAACAAATCAAGTTGAAAGGTAGAAACTATTTCCTGTTCAAAGACGTACTAAAGTGATCAACTTAAGTCAGATAATCTAGCACTAGATCAAAAGCCCTCAGGGAAATATTTACATTTTGCTGGTTTACTCAGAGGAGCGGCTCTAGGGATCTAGAGATATCCTCTGCATATATATTTTTAATTTTTTTTAACTGAAGGAAACACTGGTGCCAAAGCTGAAGCTAGTGATTTAATCATAGGATTGCTAGAGGCTACAGTACCCTATCTGCTCAGAAATCAATATCCGTGCTCTCAGTTATATTAGAGAAATGTTTACTTCTTCACCTGACCAAGATATTAATTTGTATATGCTGTATTGGCTGATTATTTTTTTTAAGTTAATGATTTGTGGGGAGGGTAAACTAATTTATTTTGAAATCCTTTCATGCTGCACAATTGTCTTGTTATTGACTGATTATTTTGTGTATATATATAGCACCATTCACATGCATCAAGTTGCTCTACAAAGAATTTGAAATGCTCTGTACGTAGGAAGCAATATACTTCTTTGCTAAAACACAGTCTTCAGCAGGGCAGCACATAGTAGCAACCTTTGCATTGCTGGCGCTACCAATTTCAGCTCAAGAGGTGAATAGGAGAATTCCGCTTGTGCATCAGGGGAATTTAAGTAGGTGAAATGCAATTACCCACATTGGAATATGATCAGGATACTGGCGTTAAACCCCAGTCTGGTAAAAAACACTGTAGGGTTCTTAATGACCGCAAGTCAGATAATGTTTTATTTCTCATCCCGAGGACAAAACCTCTATTAGCAGAGTGCCTCCTGCCACTTGCTGCAACGTTAGTTTAATACAGACCCGTAGGGAAGGGTGTCACCTCCTGCGGCGAGTCGCCATCACCACGTCTGCTGCCTGCTCAGAGGAGGGTGAAGCGGAGGCAAGAGGGAGGTGCGGAGATTTGTTGACTGTCATGGGGAAGTCTGTGACAGGACACGGGGCTGGGTGGGATGGCAGGGGCTACTGCAGTGTGACTTCCTTAATGGCTGAACATATTTCCTGGCAGGAGCATGCTACAGCATCCAGCTGTCCCCAGAGGTCTCCCATCCACAGACTGACCCGCCTCTGCTTCATTTGCCTAACGAGAACTGACGAGATCATGGCTCAAGTTGGTTGGCTACAAAAAGCACATTAAACATGTCAGTGCAGGTGATTCTCCCACTATATAAATCGACGGTGTAGGATTAGATGGTATTGCGTTGGAAATCTATTAACATTTGAAGCCTTTTGCTTGAATTAGAAGCCTTGATAGAAATACAATTACTTTCCTTCTCTTCTGTGAGCTTTGTTGCTACCTTTATCAACCTTGTAATGAGAACACTTACAAACCAGGGAAGATGTTTTCTAAAATGTGGAGCCATATTCCTCTTTTAGATTTACAAGCCTGTATGTGTAAGGGAGAAGAAGCAAATGGGGAGAGGAAAGGTAAGCAGAAACCCACTGGCTTTTCAAGTTTGACAGCATATGCTGAAGCATAGAAGTGGGTAAGTGGGGACACGTAAGTGCCATGGCCTTGGGAACTGACGTGCACTGGCAATGTTCGGAATTGCACAGGACACAGGTAAGAGTATTTTGTTTCCTACACACTCAGTGCAGGGTGATGCAGGCAGAAGAACAAGAGAAGGCATCATCTCAATCAGGGAACTGGAGGCATGTAACCTTTGCTGACTGGGGTTCTCTGTCCTTCTGGGTGCAAGCTGGCAATTAGGAATGAACAATGTGTGCTCGTGCAACAGGTTGAGGATATGCAACTTTTTTTCATAACTGCATCTAAAAAGTTAGGAACCTGCAATCTGCCTCGCTCCCCCAGTGAATGGCTCCTAGACATCCTTATAACAGCATAGTAAAGAATTGCTACTACTAGTTTAAACATGATGTGTGTGGAGTGGTGCCAGAATTAGCACAGCGTAAGAGGGAGTGAAGGCATCAGACCAGGAGGTGGACAAGTGAAGCCACCTGGACAGTGAGGTTAGGACAGAAACCTAGGAGACAGCTGAGATGGGAGTACAGGTTGGCAGGGCCTGCTGCGTGAGCGGCCACAGAAAGACAAAATGGAAGGGAGAAAATAATGACTAACATCACTTGGGGAAAAAGCGAGTGGTCTATCAAAGAAGTAATTCTTGGGCCTTTCAGCCCCACTGCAGGGCAGAAGGATGACGTAAAGGAGGTATCGTGATGACCTGCAGATTAAGTGTGAGCAGGGAGGAAATCAGAAGGAACTGAGAACTGGTCTTGGGAGTCTGACCCAGAAAGTGAAGTGAATGCAGATTATAGAAAAAACTTGCCTGCTGTTACAGATTTGCAGATGTGTCACAGGATATTTTGCCCCAGATCAGAGGTTGCTTTAAATTACTGAGGTCAGAAGAGAGCTGACCATCCCATGTGAGCTGCAAGAAAGAGGAGCAGCATTAAGTGATAATGCATTATTTATAAAAATAGCATTTGTTTTTCATACTGTATTTCAGGTCTCTTACAGGAACTCAGAAACATCTTAGATTTCATTTTCGTCAGTTCTACTATTTATTTTTTAACTTCAGAATGTTTTAGCTCAAATTGTCATGCTCTTCTTTTCAGAATTTGATCTGTATGTGCGTCAAATAATTCATCTTTAGGCTTAGTTTAAGTCTTGATCCTTACACCAGTACAGTACCTACGTACTCAAGTGAGCCCCTATTTTAAATAATCTGTGTATGTCTTCCGCTGGTGGAACGTTCTAAAATGTTCCAAATTATTTTTACCTTGTATGTCTTGATCTTCATCTATGAACGTTAAAATATCAGGTAACATTATGTACTCACCATAATGTATTTCAGTCCTTCCCCTGGCATAACCATCTTCAAGTCATGCCGGCAAAAAAGTCATCCTTTATCTAAATATAATAAAAAAACCATCAGTGGACCTGTTCCCATTAGGATTCTTTGTAGCTTCTGGTCAGTTTGTGGACCTTATTTCTGGCAGACAGCGAGACATTTCATCTGATCTTCACTCTCTTCTCCAGCAATGTCTAGGTTGCCTGTATTTCCTATTCCTTTAGCTCCTTCAGGTAACACTTACTGCATAAAAGCTTCTATCAGGTACTTATTCAAGGGTGTCCAATATATATGTCACATCTGAATCCAGTTAGTTTAGTTCATAATTCTTTTACCTAAGTAGCAGTTCATCTGCTGATAATGTCTACAGTTTTAAAGCTCTTGCAGTTCATTGCTTAAGGGTTACATTTCCTTTATTTGGTGAAGAAGAAAAAGCATTTATGATATCAAAATATAGGACTAACATTTACTGAATATAGCACAGGTATGACAAAGCAGAATTATTAAATTTTGGAAGCTCAAATGTACCCTGATTGTGAGGGGGGGAAATCTGATTACCATTGTCAATAACCTATAGAAAGTGCTCAGGGAACTAGTATTTACTAATCACTAAGAATTTAGCTTTCCAAATATGATAGGTTTTGAATTTTCTTATCCATCAATAACTTGACTTTGATATTATTAAAAATATAGATGGTAATCCAGTCCTGAAAACACTTCATTTAATTAAAAGTATAATTCTATCACATTGTGTGTAGTTATTAAATTTATGTTGATCTTTTAACATACCTTTTAATCTATATAAAGAATAAAAAGATTTAATGTTAACTTACACAATCTACCATTAGACAGATAAAATAAACCCTGTCGTCCACAAAGGTCACATTGTCAAATATCCTGTAATGTGTTTTACGGTACCTTCTAAAAAAAAAGAATCAAAGGCAGTTCATGAAACAGGAACAGTTCAGAGAGACACGCTTCCTAAAATCTGTAATGTTAAGTCTACTGTTAACTTCAACAAGCCAGAACTTTTGAGGAAGAATGGGAAGGAATTATGTTTAAGTTTACAATAAAGTCCAGAGCAGAAAGGAAACGTCCAACACGCATCACAGTTTTAAGTAAGAAACTCCTGTGAACAAGTAAATATTTGCACTACATAATCAAAATGGTGTTAACAACAACCTTTCGTGCACAGCTCTGGGGAGATAAATGTCTCAAAATTTGGATCAAAGGAAATACTCCTTAATTTTAAACCTGAATGACCTTGGAAATTAGCTGTACTTATTTAAAAAATTGTTCCTTACAATATCTCTTTTTTAGTATAAAACTCATTTGGGTTTGATTTTCTGGGGAGGTTTTTTTTTAGCTTGTTTGTCTTTTAGAAATTAGTTCAGTTGTTTCAATATTGTAAGTAAAAATACCTTAATAATATTTGATAAACCAAAATAAGTAGCATACTGAGACACTTCTATTTCCACAAGAGGTTATAAATAGATGGAATATTTCCAAGCATGAATGAATGGAACAAATTATTTATCAACTAGATCAATATCACTTGCTGTATCTATGTCCTGGTTTGAGGTAAAGCAGGACCAATTTTGTTCAGTAACTTTGCTTGTGAGCTGGGCCTCTTCTAACTGCTGAAATTAACAGCATGTTGTGCAGGAAACCGTTCGTTCTCAGAGTGATAAGACCCATGTTTATAGCTGATGCCAAGGAACGGGATGCAGA
>VFFE01007007.1:13609-23983 GCA_008921705.1 Burhinus oedicnemus
AATGGGATAGGATGAATCCTATGTGAGTTCATGGATGATACCACTGGACAAAGGAGCAGCTGACACTGGCAGGGACGTTATCATTCGGAATGACCTGGGCAGGGTAAAGGAAGTTCAGCAAAGGCAGCCACAGCATCCTGCATCTGGGATGGGGTAACCTCATGCAGCACTACAGGCTGGGGGTGACTGTCAGAAAAGCATCTGTGCAGAAAAGGGCATAGAGGGTCCTGGAGAGCAGCAACATGAACAAGAGTCAGCAGTGTGCTCTTGCACTCATGAAGGCCAGCTGCATGCTGGGCTGTCCTACCAAGAACACAGCTACCAGTGCAAGAGGAGGGATTAATGCCAAGCATCCAGCACTTCAGACACCATCATGGGGCCACTGTGTCCAAAACTAACCTCCTCGATACAAACACACTGACAACATGGAGAAAGTCTAGCTTTGTCCTTTGTCCTACTTTTCCACACCTTTTTGAGCTTTTCCCCTAATGAATGTTTTTTAAAGACCTCCCCAGGGGAGCTGCAATTCTGCTGGCAGCCATAATTTTGCCCCTTCCTGTCTGATGTATCTTGTACTCTCCTGAGCAATCCTAATTCCTAAAAGAAGGATGCAAAGTCATAAAAGTGAGGGGTCTGAGATGCCCAGGTGCTTCATCCCTCCACCTTGACCTCATGGGCATAGAATCATAGAATATCTCAAGTTGGAAGGGACCCATAAGGATTATTGAGTCCAACTCTCTGCTCCTCACAGGACTTCCTAAAACTAAACCATATGACTAAGAGCATTGTCCAGATGCTTCTTGAATGCTAGACCTGGATCACAAGGTTGGGTGGCTGAACCATACTGAAACGAGGCTTGGGACAGTCCTACAGGCGGGTGGCCTGTCCGTGCTTTGTGTGGGGCTCATCGATGTTGCACGCAGAACTTTGCAAAGCATCAACGAACAGCAGAAAGACCAATGTGAGCCTCAAAGGTGGCTGTGGACATGATGTACCAGGATAGCTTGAGAGCAGTGGGTCTCTTCAGCCAACAGGGTGGCAGTTCAGGAGCCATATTCATCGTGCCGTGGGATTTGCTGTGGTGCCGCTGGCTGTGGTGTGGGCCCCAGCTCTGCCCCTTTTGAGGTGTCAAGCCCCACCATACGGTCTGGAGGAACTCTTTCGATCCTGCAGGGCAAGAGGACACCCCAGCACTTTTGCCCTGCAGAAGGCCTGAGGTGACAGGCAGGGGAAGGAAGGCCCTGGTGGAGGGAGCAGCAGGTGCCGCTGCTGGGCTAAAAGTGTCGAGCCAGGCAGGAGTCGAACCTGCAATCTCCTGATCCGTAGTCAGGCGCGTTATCCATTGCGCCACTGACCCCAGTGCCTTGGCATGCCCATGGCCCTGGTAGCCCGCCCATGTCCTTTGTCCTGTAGAACATCCTCTGCACCCATCACAAAGACACCAAAGAACATCCAGTGCAACATCAAGCAGTGAGGAACGTCAGCTGGACTGCCAAACACTGATCGCAACCCTCTCGGCCCCCTGGTCCAACCTCTTTGCGTTGCCTTGTGAGTCAGTTTAGGTGTTCTGTCGCTGTGTGCTGCTCCAGTGATACGTCTGGGAGACCCCATCAGAGGTTGAATTGTAGCCAAGGTAAGTGATGTTCCTTGGTGTTCTCTTGACCACCAAGGAAGTAGTGTCTTCAAAGAAACCTATTGTGCCGTCCAAGAGCGGTCTGGTTTCTGGTGAATCCATGGTCAGTGTTTCCAGTTATCATCACACCCTTCCTTCATTTGGGCATGGCTTTCAGGAGTATTTATTCCCTAGTCTTCATCTGGTCTCTGAGGTGAGTCTGACCAGTCTGGAGCTCCCCAGATCCTCCTTTTCTTAATCTTCTTGAAAAAGCCTCTCCTGTTGTTCTTCGGAAACCTCTCCCTATTTCCAGGGTCTTTTGTTGAGTAATTCAACTTCACTTCCTTCAGCTTCTTGATGAGGCAAACTGTGGCAGACACCTCCCTGTATTGGCTTCTACTTTGGTCATGACCCATAACCTCTCAACCAGACCCATACTGCCTGGCTGAAAGGAAGGGTCTGGGCATCATGTTTCTGCCTGCCCCAGCCATTCCTGAGGTGCCCCCCTACAGTTGGCCAGCAGAGCCCTGCCCCTCAGGCAGACCAGCCCCCCAGAAAAGCAGGGGCAATAGAGAGGGTGGCCAGTGGTGCCCCAAGGCTGACCCCGGTGTGATTTGAACACACAACCTTCTGATCTGGAGTCAGACGCGCTGCCCTTGCGCCACGAGGTCGGGGTGGAGTGATGCAGCTCTCTGGCACGGTCCCCGGCCTGGGTGGTGGAGATGTCCTCTCCATGAGAACCACCCCAGGGGTGTGCGGGCACCCCCCACCAAGGCTGTAGCTATGGAGGGGAGGGGGCAACCTGAAGAGAGGGTGGCCAAGGCCTGGCTGCAGATCAGAGTCCAGGCTGGAGGATGAACGCGCAGGGTAGGATGGGGTGATCTGCAGGGTCAGTGAAGGCAGGAACCAGGCTCAGGGATGCTGCGAGGGAGAATGGAGGCCCAGGGTAGGACACAGGGAAGAGACCAGGTCCCCTCCCGCAGCACAGCCCAAGGTGAGCTTTGGGTATGTACCCAGTAGTGGTGGTGGACAGTGTTAAGTGCAGACAGCCCATGGGCTCAGCCTAGTCACAGTTGGACACTGCAGCTCCTGACGTAGGCAACCAAACTCTGTTTTGGCTGGGAATGGCAGCTGTACTTTCTGCAAGGAAGGTAAGACATCTCACCAGTGTAGGCAAGGTCCACCAACAGTGCAGGCAAGGTTCACTGCCAGCTCTGGCTGCCCAGTCCTTTCTCCTCTTAGTACAAGGTTGTCATGGAAAAAGGTGTCAGAGAGGAGATGAAACTTTCTGTCTTCTGCTTCAACTCCAAGCCCACCCCAGCATGCTCAAGGAAGTCTGCTGGGTACTAGGCTGGCTGGGGCAGGGACATGGTGGAGGCACCGTATGGGCAGGGGGCGAGGGCTAGCGGTGCAATGGCCACTGCACCAAGAGACTGCAGGGTTGAATCCTGCCTGACCTGACCTACTCCTGCCCACAGCCTGGCTGTGGTAGACGTGATGGGAATCAGGCTGCCCTGGTGTCCTTCTGGAAGTTTATGTGTAAGCAACCTTGGGTATTGCCCTGGCTCTGGCTTATTCCCTTGCTTTCTCATGTATTCTACCAGCAATAAGACTTTTTTCTACAAGAAATCCATCAGGCATTTTTTTCTTAAAAACAGCTGTTGTCACACCTCATTCACCAATGTCCCATTTCATCCGGACCTCCTGCAGGACTGGATAGAAGCAGGGTGGCTGCGCCTCCATCTCTCCCACTCCCTTTCTCTTTCAGAGCATGCTTTTTTCCACTCGATCCATCTTTGCTTTCCTCCACGTCCGTTTCATCCCACATTGTCCCCACTGCTCTACCTTCTGCCTAGTGTCACAGGTTCTGACATCTTTGCACTCAATTCCTGTTTGGCCCAGAGCTCATGTTAAAAATCTTTGAGTCAGAGCTCTGACACTGTTACTAATATGTCTCTGTCCTTTTAAAGAAAATACACTATTTAATATAAGTGTATAAGTAAAGCAGAATTTCTTGTTCCTATTAAGAACGATCCAGTTCAGAAAATCCTTGAGAAATGAGGATAAAAAATGAGAAAATTATTAATAAATGCAATTAAAAACTACAGCACCCAAATGAGGAATGGTGTAATCAATAGTTTAATAAATGCATTTATTTTCTGTGGTGGATATAGTTATCCAGCTACAATTAAGGGAGTTTGCTTGAATTGCATGGCAAATGAGTTACTTGTCCACCATATGTACGTACTGTCTACAAATAGATGAGATATGCAATATTCATTTGGAGAGAAAGACCGCTGCCGAACTTTATCAGATTTGTGTTTGTGGATGACTGTCTGGCAGTAAGTCACAGCAATCTAACCCGGGCTAGTGGGAAGCTGCATTTCTACGTGGAAACAGTCTTCACTGGTGAAAAAGACAGCAGAAGAAATCCTTCATTTTCAAGCTTTTGAAAACGAGTTTTCTTTTTAAAAGAAATAACTGGCATCATGTGGTTACTGCTGTCCTACTGGACAAGGTAGCACTGATTAGCAAGGCATGAAGCACTAGGGGAAGGTCTCCTGGGGTGGGATGCTGCTTTAGACACCTTAATGTGTCTACGAGGAAGATGTCTGCTTGTGCCTTAGGCAGCAGAGCTCCCATTATTACTATAGCTACAAAGTTTTATAAAGTTACATAAAATTATATGAAGTTAGAAGAAGGTTAACTTTACAGTTATACACTTATCCTGAATGTGGCCAACTCACTCCAGTCCCTTAAAATTGGTGTCTGCAACCAAAAGCCACCCCTGCTCTCCAGACGTATTAATAATAATCACATATTTACTCTTGTGAATTATCAGTGCTGAAGATGGCGCAAAGAGGCAGACACCGACCTTTCCATCTGAGCAAACCCTGCCCGCAAGAAGGGCTTTGCTGTCCCTTCCTCGGCCAGCATGTCCTCCCGCAAGAGGGAGCCATGAACCAGCTCATGGGCTCCACAGCCTGCAAAGCCAGGCTGGAGATGCATTTTGCTCGGTGAAGGACCTTCCATCCCCTAGGCCAGGCTGGAAATTCACCTTGTTTCCTTCCTGGAAATACAGTTCTTTCTCCACAGCTCATATTTTTTTTTGTCTATTCAGCCCCACTGGTCTCTGTTAGACTTTCCCCCTCATCAGCCCACAGTTTTCTAGAAGCACAGCCTCAAGTGGAGCTTCACCTGCTGCCTGCTCCCTGTTCACCACCTCGCAGCGACACCTCTCCTCATCTATCCCACTCTGGTACTTGCTTAATTTCCAACTGCATGACATAATGGGAGAGATTCGGCTGCCTAAATTCAGGTATGTAGTGTTGTGTTATGGGATGTGCTGCCCGGTCTCTACTTGCCCCTTCAGAAGCACTGAGTATCCCACAGACCTCTGTCCCATGCGAGTATCTTGGATGCTCCAGGAGATCTATAGAGATACAATGTTCAGACAACTGGATCCTGCCTGAGAGTGGGAGTCAGCTGACAGATTTGGACATTTAAAGTGGGTGTCTCCCCACAGGGGTGTATTTGTGTATTAGATCATAGAATAGAATAGAATCATAGAATCGCTTATGTTGGAAAAGACCTTTAAGATCATCCAGTCCAACCATTGACCCTACTCTACCAGGGCTGCCACTAAACCATGTCTCTAAGCACCACATCTACACGACTTTTAAACACATCCAGGGATGGTGAGTTAACCACCTCCCTGGGCAGCCTGTTACAATGGTTGATAACTCTTTCAGTGAAAATTTTTTCCTAATGTCCAGCCTAAACCTCCCCTGGCGATCCCCTGTGATCCATATAAAACGTGTGTCTTATCTGGAATAACCTGGGAGAGGAGGAGGAGAATAAACAAGAACAAATGAAATGCAGAATGAGATGGCAATTCTTTGCTAGGTAGTGAGAGAGTTCCAGTGTTTACAGGGCTTCTGGGAGCAAGAAGGACTGGAAACAAGGTTTTTACTTCAATGTATATAGAGTAAGTCTTGGCCAAAATTCCTAGTGAGCCCTGAACAATCACAGGATCATCTCCGAGTCAGGAGAGGTGACCCAACCTGCTCCAGGCAACTGGGACTCTGGAGGGAAATCCTTTACCAAAGTGAATTTCACTCCAAATCCAAAGGGTTTTTTTATCTGAGATAATTTTTTTTATCATGATTTGAAGGGAATCATGTTCATATAAATGCTTATAGCCTGACAGTGAGAACACTGTCTGTGCAATGGCTGGAAATGGTAGGGAAGGATTTTGAACGTAACACTATTGGACAAGCACTCCTCATCTACCAAGTTATTAACACATTTGAGGTGTTGCATTCGTCCTTCACTTCCCATGAAAAAGAAAAAAAAAAGGCAAACATTTCCAGTCCATCATTAAACAGAACAGGGCCACTTTGTGCAATTTGAAGAAGAAATTTGCAGAATTGGAAAGCTGGGTTCCTGCTCCAGTCTGACAAAGCACAATGTCGGATTCTGTCTGAGAGCTGAGATATTCCCCTTGGCTTCAGTGGGAAGTTGAGCCAGCTGAAGTTTTCTTGTCAAGGTTTTCGTTTCATCTATTTTCCCAGAGTGCCTGAAAATGGATATAAACAGCTCTCCTGCCGCCTGGCTGTGCAGGAGACTCAATGGTGCCTGCAAATTTAAAATTAAAAGCTAACAAAGAAACCAGAAAGGCAGAGAACAATGCACATTGACTAAAGGAAGGTTTATATTGTTGATATCAAGGCCACTGGGTCAGAACAACATCAATAAATAGAAACAGGCTCAAAGAACCGACACTGATTTCTTCTGCTCTGAAGGAGAACCCGCGCTGTCAGCCGCCATTTCAGTATGACTCTTTATAGCACAATCCAAACACTGCACGGACAGATCCTGAGGAAAACTGTGTCATGGATCTCACTGGTCCTCTGCTCTTTGTACACCTGCAAAACGGCTCATGACATCCGCAAATTGACAACCTGCACCTCCTGTATGACCCTGCTGTACGTCCTGCGACGCAACACCGGTTCCCAAGAGAAGGCAGTAAGGAGTAATGGGCATTCCGTCTATAGGCATCGCAAATAAATCTGTTTCATTCTGTGAAAGGTGCTTCGAAGAAAAAAAAACAAGAAAAAAAAAAAAGTCCTTTTTGTTTTTCAGACTGTCCTTGAAAAGCCGGAAAAGAGACAAAGCATTTCCTCAGGACTCCCTGGAGCGGAGAGTGGGCAAATACTCGTTTCTAGTTTACGGGCATCCCTACAGCGTTTGGTCCTGTTGAAGGGAACCGCGTGAGCACTTGCGGGCTGAACAACGTCTTCAGGCAGTAGGTACAGGAACCCACAGTGCTGATCACTTCTAAGATGGCGAGATCTTACTTTTTCAGTAGAAAAATGGTGGTTTTAATAATACAGTATGTTCCATGGAAATGAAGCCCTGGCAGCTTGGCAAACCAAGCTGGTTAATTCCAGACTGCTGCAACACCTCGTTTTTCGGGCAAGGCCCTAGCATTTGAGGAACTGAGGTGCGGGAGAGCCGTGGGACATGCTGACTCAGCCCTGGGGAGACTTTCTGGCAATTTCCACACTCTTTTACTTAAATGCACTATGAAACGAAATGACCTCTGTGCAGAAGTGCAGGTTGATGCATTCTGACTGACACATATGTTTTCTGTAAGGTAACAACCCATTCAACCTGAAACCATGTGAGAAGAACCTTAATTAATCTGCATATCTTTCCTTAACAACCTGTTACTTTATTTCTGAGGTGTAAGTTCTTCTTAGTTCTTTAATATCCAGACGCTCTGCGTGACATCAGAGCGGAGACGGGAAATGACCCGTGGTCTGTGCCTGCTTGACCTGAACGGGTTAACTAACAATCTGGATATTTTCCAAAGTGGTTGAAAGCAAAATGAGCGAGCGCAGCAGCCTGGAGACATAGTTCCCAGCCACTGACAAGATCTGTACTTTCAACTGCAGCCTGGAGATCAGGGTCTAAGGCAGATTTGGCTTGCGAGGTAGGAAGCCCATGGCATGGTAGGTGGGGAGAGAGGGGGTAGAGGAGGTACAGGGCACAGGATTTGGGCTGTGTTTCTGGTGGTGTAGGGGATGAGTTAGAAGAATGGTAGATCTGGGTTCAGAAGGTCAAGAGTGCATAAAAAAAAAAGAGAAGAGCTGAAGGAAAGCAAAGCCAAAGCCCCAGGAGAAGAGTAGGGAGGTGAAAACCCTTTTCCATTGCTATCATACACCCAAAGGCATGCATGCAGCTTCCTTCAATATCCCCGTACATCTCCATAAGGTGATGCTCCGTGACACCCCTGCCAGCCCATTGTGTACAGGACTCTTTGTACCGCTGTATGCGCCTCATCATCTGCTGCTAAGAGGGGAAGATGGTTTTCCAGAGTCTCTGACCTGACAGAGGTTATTAGAAGGGTCCTTAGTGGCAATTACCAGGGACCCTAAAGCAATGGCATGGAAAGATGGATTTTGACAAGGCTGATTCAATGCGTAGACCCCTTCTCCTGGGAAAGAGGGGGTTTTACTTCCCCTCACTGTCACCTCAGACAGCCAACTGATGCTGCAAAGCTGCCCTGTCTCTCCTGTGAGAGACACCTTTATTCCCCTGGAAATAAGAAAAGACATTTTTCACACATGCACACGGTTGGCATGCTTCTAAAGATGTTGCTACCCTACCTTGATTTAGGACCCCTCCTTCCCCTTTTACTGCCTACTTTACATCCTATAACCAGGATTTTCAAGGATTCATCAAAAATCCTTTGCTGTCATGTCATAAAAGTGTAATTTGAGCTAATAAATTTTATGGGGCTACGGATTTGATGGCACTATTCTGACATTTTCATTTGTCTGCTTATACAAATACAGGGACACCTCATCACTCTGTGTATGAAAGTCTTTTTCTCTGTGTGCCTTCCATGAGTCTGAGACCAAGCTTCAGCGATGAGGACCTCCTTATACCTTCTGGTTGCTCTTTTCATCTTAATTTTCCAGAATTTTCAGGGTAAACCTGGGAACCAATCCTGTCATTTCAAGGAAAGTGTCCAGAAGTGCCCGAATTATTTAGGAGCCTGGGAGAATTTTAAATAGCACTTAGCAGCAGGTCTTCTGTTGTACCGAGTATAACAGCACCACTAGCTCCATGGGAAATGAAGCTCAACTTGTATATTGGAATGATACAGACTGGGAGGCAGGAAGTGTTGAAGGTCACCACAAGCAGACAGTGCATCAGTTTAGGGAGCACTCTTGTGTCTTGTAAGCTTTCTTGCTAAGACTAATCCATAGCTATGGTACAATATGGCATTAAACACCCCTTTAAAGTTATCCTGTTTCCACAGGCTGTCACTCGTTTGGGTGCAGACCCTATCAGGAAATGTTTTCCAGGTCTCAGGAGAACTCGCATTGAAAGCTGCGCAGGGGAGAAAGTGCTTCTGGACTACATGGTCCCCCCATGCTTAGAGAACCCACCTGCGAAGTGAAAAAGCTGGGATCTCTGAACCGCAAAGTGAAAGAGCTCTGGTCTCCAGAGGTCAACAGTTTTATGTAGGCACCTGTGTGCACTGAGACGCCCTAGTCTCAACCTGAGGTACCATCTCAAGGGGACAGATGGGACACAGACTCTGTGGCACAGCTGAGACCTTCTAGATGGGCAGCTGGAGCCAGCCAGGGTACCACAGCCCACCTCAAACAGCCCTGTGCTCCCATATGCAGAGGTCTCAGTGGGGCCCATAGGTTGTACAGCCCACGGGGTCCGGAGACCTATTCAGGAGCTAACATGGACATCACAGTAAAGGTGAGCTGAGTTGACTCTGCTGACTGCCCTGTCTCGCTCTTCCCAGCAGGCTTCATCTGCCTAAACATAGACACTTGATGCTCTTAGTGAACCTTTGGCTAGCTGGTGTACTCAAGACATTTGCACAGAGTGAGGAGGTATGGTATGGGTCAAGCCTCACACCCAAGGGTATCTAAAACATCACTAGATGACTACCTTGTGGCCACAGAAATCCCCTACCCACTGTTGAAAATGGGAGCTCAGACACCTAGATTATATCAAGACACCTATGACTATGCGGCTGAAGCTCCCACCCTGTTTTCTGAGCCATGCTCTGCGCTTTACTTCTTTCATGCAGAAGGAATAGCAGGACACATCATGAGACGCTTGCTCCAGAAGAGCCTGTTGGTTAAGGCAACTAGCAGGAGAAAATTTTGGATCCAAGTCTGTCATATCCCCAAGGACTACCTGAGGCCATTAGCCATCCCAGAGTAGACTCAGGATCCTTTGTTAGTGAGGAAATAATAGATGCTCGTATGAAGTTTGCAACAATTTGGCTCCAAAGTTGTGAGGGGATCTGCAAACTGTTTGCAGATATCGGTTACATTTATTAAAAAATTCTGGAGTGAAACCAGCATGTATGACATTTCAGTTGGAGATGTTGAGTGTTCCTCAGCTGTTTTCCATATACAAAAGACAGGCTGGAGTTTGGTTCTTTCTGCTGCTTAAAAGCCTGGATAAAACTAAAGCAGCACCACTTCATGGAGGGGTTTCCAAAGACGCAACTCGTATTTCCTTTGCGTCTTACACCTGCAGAAAGTTTCATTTCAGTATGAATGGAAATTTTCATGTTCAGTGAAATAATGTTGTTTTTTTTTTTCCAATGGCAATTTCAGAGCAGTAACTTGGAAAATTCCCAGTTCGCTTCAGTCCAAATCAAACCTCTCTCTGTTTTCCAGCTCGATGCGTCACTCAGAAGTTCAGCTACGCGGGCA
>VFFE01007007.1:30537-41669 GCA_008921705.1 Burhinus oedicnemus
ACACCTATGACTATGCGGCTGAAGCTCCCACCCTGTTTTCTGAGCCATGCTCTGCGCTTTACTTCTTTCATGCAGAAGGAATAGCAGGACACATCATGAGACGCTTGCTCCAGAAGAGCCTGTTGGCTAAGGCAACGTTGAAAACTAGCAGGAGAAAATATTGGATCCAAGTCTGTCATATCCCCAAGGACTACCTGAGGCCATTAGCCATCCCAGAGTAGACTCAGGATCCTTTGTTAGTGAGGAAATAATAGATGCTCGTATGAAGTTTGCAACAATTTGGCTCAAAAGTTGTGAGGGGATCTGCAAACTGTTTGCAGATATCGGTTACATTTATTAAAAAATTCTGGAGTGAAACCAGCATGTATGATATTTCAGTTGGAGATGTTGAGTGTTCCTCAGCTGTTTTCCATATACAAAAGACAGGCTGGAGTGTGGTTCTTTCTGCTGCTTAAAAGCCTGGATAAAACTAAAGCAGCACCACTTCATGGAGGGGTTTCCAAAGACTCAACTCGTATTTCCTTTGCGTCTTACACCTGCAGAAAGTTTCATTTCAGTATGAATGGAAATTTTCATGTTCAGTGAAATAATGTATTTTTTTTTTTTTCCAATGGCAATTTCAGAGCAGTAACTTGGAAAATTCCCAGTTCGCTTCAGTCCAAATCAAACCTCTCTCTGTTTTCCAGCTCGATGCGTCACTCAGAAGTTCAGCTACGCGGGCAGCGCAGGCTGTAGATCACTCGCAGGCAACCTGACCACAAACCCATGGATCTGATAACGTTTTGTGCCCGTCCTTTCTCATCAGAGTACAAAATGTTTGCTATGTGCAGGCAGCAGGACTTGGGACGTCTTGGACACTTTCCAGCATGGTCTAAGAGGAAGCTGCCACATAAATGAGTGTCTGATTGGAAGCTGCTTCTATAACAAATACAGATGCTCCAAGAAATACCCAGGAATATTTGATGTTCCCCAGGAATAAAGAAAAGAAAAAGGAGGCGTGTTCTTAGTTTCAAAGATATCTCTGCTCTTTAACTTAGGCTAATTCATGATTCTTCAATAAAAGGATTTTTCTTCTGGTTTTGATGTTGAGTACATGCGCTCCCTGTTTTCCTTCTGGAGTTAACTCCTCGCACTGCTGGATGCAATAACTTGGTTTAAGGGGAAAAATTCCAATTGTATCCACTATAGATATTACAAATTAAGAGAAGTTGTTCTGATGTGCTGGATTTCTGTATCTCACACAAAGGAGAAGGATTCATATTTTATTAAGATTATATTTTATTTAGTTAACTTATTAAGCCTCTGCTGTAACTCGTATTTGTCACAATGACTGAGAAAAAAATACATACATTCATGAAATATTTCCAGTTTGTCTGAAGACAATTATATGGATGATTTAACAATTTTGATTAATGTATAAGATTAAGAGTTTGGAAAAAAATACCTTCTACACTTCACCTTACCAGAAGTTTCAATGTAGTTTCTCAGGTTAGTCTCTCAAAAAGGAAAAAACCAAAACCAGTTGGGTATCTAAACTCATACGTACTCAGATGCCTGAAACTAGATATCCATGCATGAAAATTAGGGGTAGGCTTGCTCTTTACAAATAAATTTGGATTTTGTTACACCAAGGCAAGTCGTAGATGCGGCTGGCATTCACTGCAACAATTATTATGGAAGAAAGACTTTTCAGGGCTGTTTCATACAGCGCTGCTGGATAAGAGGATGTTACTACTTTTTCTGTCTGACAGCTCTGCAGCTAGGATATGTGAGACCTAGCTCCGGTTCTTTTTTTCCCTGGGGTACTTAAATCCATTAGCGCTCTTTTTCAGACTATCAAGTACTAAAGGAAAATGTTCATTTTGCCTTCTTTACCCTGTTGCATGTGGTATGAAAAAAGAGTCATACGTCTACCGGAGTAGGGGCAGTACCCCAGGTCTTCTGGCTTACACGGGGGGAGGTCTAGAGAGGAGAGTGGTGTTTTGGGACAGGATTCCTTGCTACCAGAAGTGCTTTATGTTGTATTAAACTTTTTCATCATTGCACCACAAAGCAGGACCTTACAAACAATTCTATAACCTTATCTTATTTTCTTTTTTTTTTTTTTCCTACAAGATTACCAGAACCAGAAGATGACAATCAAGAAAAAGATTTAGGAATTGACCCAGTTGCCCACATGTAGACACTACCGCCATTTGAGAGGTCCCGTGACATTAAAAATGTCCATGTCTGCCTGGGGCTGACAGATATCATGCAGGAGCTATGGGGGATCTGCACCCTCATGGAGCAGCCACTGGAGGCCAGATGGGATCCCTGAGGCATCTTTAATGACAATAGATGTCCTTAGCTCTGGACTTGGCCAGCTAAGTACAAGTATCTACAGTGCAAGTTTCTGCACGTGTGTTGGCTCCTTAGGTCCCACTATAGCTAAACAGGTGGTTTGAGTCCTACAACCACTAATTAAACATCTCATTCCCATGCAGCCGCATCCATTGTAGATGCCTACATCTCAGTATCTGAGTCTAGTGCTGACCACCACCGTTGACCTTCAATCAGTTGACCACACATGAGTGTCCAGTGCTGTTTTAAATAAGTTAGGCCATACGCATGGCCATCTGCTTGCCTCTCTAGTCATATGCAGATTTTCCCAGAGGTCTTGTGTCTTACTGGGTAGTCCCATGAGATTCTTGGGATACCCTAGGGCAGCCCACAGGAATTAGAGCTATATATTTGGGCAATCGAATTGAGTCCATAATATCAACCAACTAATGCTTTCAGAAAGAAAATTGGTCGTTTAGTTTGTTCAAATTTTATTTTTCAGTTAGGGAAATGATGCAAAAAATCATTTATTTGCACTGATGAATGGAGACTGCAAACATTGCAGCAGCACCTTGGACATTCTGCTATACTCATCATCATCAACAGCCTTCTGGCATTCCCGAGTGCTTTCTCTCCCACCAAAACAATGGCTAATTTTCTCCAGGTGGACCATTACCAACCACCTTGATCTTTGAAACTAACAAGCAATGAAGGTCTCTGGGGGGGTTGGTATTGAGAAGCAGCCTTTCCAGTGGCTGGGTAGGGAGGTATAGTTTTCTCTCCACTTGCTTTTGTGACCTGCTGCCATTGTTCAGGTTTAGCCGTGTACAGCGGTCAAGCTGTACTTATTGTCTTCCACATTCACCACTGCCAAGGTCCCCCGGACAGCCAGGTCAGTTCCCACAGCCCTATAAATGTGAGAGTGCTGTCTCCTCCCCTGCTCAAAGGTTCTGGCATTGTGGTCCTGCCTCCACGCTGCAGCTGAGACCTCCCACCATGAAGCTCTCCTCCTGCCTCATGGCTCTTCTCCTCTTCCTTCTCCAGGCTGTTCCAGGTAAGGGACAAGACCCATGCTGGGGTCTGCCTGTGTAGGAGGTACAACTAGCTTGTGCAGTGGTAGGCTGTACTCCTCCATGCTCTTCAGCTCCTTTCATTAGAGCCGTTCCCTATTTCTTAGTCTAGAAGCAGAAGTGAGAAATGAACCTACGGTGACCAGACGCCAAATCAGAACCTCCCCACAGAAGCCACTACCAGTGTTGGCTCCTTATGACTCTTTGAAGTCTCTTTATGCACTTTGTAACACTACTGGAAGATGGTACCATGGAAATCATCTGCTTCCTCTTAACCCAGGATCATAAATTGTCTCCTTTGTGCACAGCAGAAGAGCAGCAGAGGTGTTCACTTGTATTACTCAAATTGAACTACATCAGTGAAGTTTTCTTAAGCTCTCTGAATATGCTGGTTCCTCTTCCTCAGCCCTTTTGTTGCAGTGACTCACTTACTGATTGTGCTTTTAGCCTAGCTTTTCTTTATGCTTAGTGAAACTCCCCACCGTGGAGTAAGTGTTTCAGAGAAGGAAGGAACTAGGCAAACCTCTTGTCCCTGTTAACTGGGCCAGATCCCAGTTTTTAATTTTTTTTTTAAGCCATAGGTACATCTCAGGGTATATGAGCACCATGCTGTCCCTTGCATGACCAGCCTGTAGCACTGCAGTCCCAGAACTTAGAAGAATCCAAAGGCTGGACTGGCCCTAACGACGACAGCATGTATGCCCAGGATATGTTCAGAAACCTGCCATCAACAGCTACATTTTTCTCTAGTTGTACAAAGACCTTCCTCGGAGTCCTGTGAGGTTCCATGAGGCTTCTCAAAACTTCTGGAAAGGCTGCCTTGGGCTTTGGGGGTATTTGTATCAGACCCCTAATTGGGGTTCATGGGGTTTCAGCAGGAGGAAGACCATGAGAAATGGACTGATCCTGCAGCACAGCTGGGAATCCCATTCTTCCTGTAGGTCTCGGCTTGCCCAAAGACACCTTACGTTGTGTTGGATACCACGGTTTCTGCTTCCATTCAAAATCCTGCCCAGAGCCATTTGCTGCATTTGGAACGTGCTCTCGGCGTCAGAAAACCTGTTGCATAGGTATGTGTGGAAACCCTGCCCAGGCAGTCAATATTTGGAGAGGAAGCAAAACACTTTTTTACCCCCTTTGTCTCCAAATGGCCTAAGCCATCTCCTCCCACCTACAAAGGTGGACCTGTCTGTTCCTCCACTAACGTCAGCATGGAGCACAGGAACAGAATTGCCATTTTGGGCTGCCCAAATACCACGTAATTCACTGTCCTATCTCCAACAGAACAGATGCCCGGGGAAATAAAAAAAAATTGTGGCCCACACAGAGTCCTGCATCCTTGATAGTTCTTCCTATAATCACCTGTTGGGGCACTGCTGACTGCGTCCACACTGCTACGTTTAATAGATGCCAGCTGACCTCTTCCCTGTAAATTTATCTAATCCATTCGAGACTTGCTTATTTTTGGAGCTCCTCAATAGTCACAGTGTATCATTAAGTCAATAGGTGTTTTATAACCAACTGTGCTAACCAGACCTGAGGTTCATTTGATCCAGCGTCCTGTATCTGTCCGTGGCCAGAAGTTGATGTTTCTACACAGTTACACTGTGTGTGTAAAATGACTATTAATGAACACCATATAGTAACACTTCCTTATATATTCTCCTGGCTTTCATGAATTTGCATCTCAGGACTTTTAGATTTAGGCATCTTTATATTAAAAAATCCTACTGGAATTTTCCCCCTTAGATTAGGAATTCCTTTTTTTTTAAATCTCTTCCCTCATAGTTTTATTCAGTAGCACCTACTTCGGTACTGCAAATGAAATGTAGCCATTCAGCATCCACCTTCTTCATACCTTTACAATATCCCTCCTTCAGTTGTTTCTTTTCCAAGTTGGTGGCTCACAAATTCCTCTTTTTACAGAAGTGCTCTGATGACCCCCATAGTCCTTCTCGGTGTCTTTGCTTTTGGAGACATAGTAACCAGAACTTCATGACGCTTTCCATGCATGAGTTGGTCCAGATGGTGGTGTAATGTTTTCTGTTTTGACTTAAAATCCTTTTTGTTCCAGACACAACGTCAAACTTCCACACTTGTCAAGATGAGGGGGGTCACTGTGTACCTCCAGAAATCAAATGTCTGCAAGAACAAGTGGGACTTTGCCCTCACAGAGAATGGAAGTGCTGCACAGAAGTGTAATAAAGACCTCACGGAATTGCAGAAAACCACAGAAAAGCACGGACAAGAAAACAAACAAGTTTTCTTCTTAGTGTTGTAGAGAAGATATCTGTTTTTCTCAACATGCAAAGTGTATAATTAACTAAAAGTGATGCGTTTCTTTGTATAACAAAGGCAATAAATACTAAATAAACAGGTATAATGGTCATATTTTTATGGAAAGAGGCAAAATATTTCTCCATTACACCCACACAAAGAAATCCACAGAAACTTTGCTGTAACGTCCTTGGAAAGCCAAGAAGGCCAATGGCATCCTGGGGTGCACCAAGAGGTGTGTGGCCAGCAGGCCGTGGGAGGTCATCCTCCCCCTCTACTCTGCCCTGGTGAGGCCGCACCTGGAGTGCTGTGTCCAGTTCTGGGCTCCCCAGTTCAAGAAGGACAGGGAACTGCTGGAGAGGGTACAGCAGAGGGCTACAAAGATGATCAGGGGGCTGGAACATCTTTCTTAGGAGGAAAGGCTGAGGGACTTGGGTCTTTTTAGTCTGGAGAAGAGAAGACTGAGGGGGGATCTCATCAATGCTTACAAATACTTCAAGGGAGTGTACCGGGAGGATGGGACCAGTCTTTTTGCAGTGGTGCCCAGTGATAGGACAAGAGGGAATGGGCACAAACTTGACCATAGGAAGTTCCATCTGAACATGAGGAGGGACTTCTTTTCTTTGAGGGTGGCAGAGCACTGGCACAGGCTGCCCAGAGAGGTGGGGGAGTCTCCCACTCTGGAGACATTCCAAACCCACCTGGATGCCGTCCTGTGCAACCTGCTGCAGGTGACCCTGCTGTGGCAGGGGGTTGGACTAGATGATCTCCAGAGGTCCCTTCCAACCCCGGAGATTCTGTGAAACCACATCCTCTCATAATCCAAACTACAACTCCCTCCCTTTTCTGTCTTCCTTCCTTCCTTCCTTCCTTCCTTCCTTCCTTCCTTCCTTCCTTCCTTCCTTCCTTCCTTCCTTCCTTCCTTCCTTCCTTCCTTCCTTCCCTTCCTAATAGAAGGAAAAACAATGTCTTTTCTTTCTATTAAAGCGATGGAAACAAGGGCTGTCCAACTGACATGGTCAGGCCATGTCTACACTGTTCAACTCCCATTCTCCAAAGCAGGATGCCAGTCAACTGCTCTTCCCCTGCCTCCCTGTTTCTACTAATAAACTGCACCCACTGGTACCATCTATGGGATGTCTCCATGTGTGACTGGGCAAATCTATCTAAAACCACCTATTTAAAACCATTTTATGCAGCCTGTGCTTCCCTTTGTGGTAAGTTTGAATTTATTGACTGCAGAAGTTTCATTCAAAATGTAGACAAAAAAGTGTTTGCTTCCCAGTGTCATCTCCATGTGCTCAGCAGCTCCCAGTCATGACTGGTTTTCTAATTTCTCCAGTTGAAAGCTGAGTAGCTGGACATTTTTGCAGAGGAACATGAGAAGGGGTGGCATTCATCTCCCAGCCACCTAAAAATGACACTTGGAGCACAAGCCTTGTCACCTTCCTTGGATGGGAGGATTTCAAACCCTTTCCACACAGGACAGAAAGGCCTCACAGGATACTGTCCTCACACCAGTTCAGGACACTAAGAAACCAGGACACTGATTCCAGACAACAGTCCAGAGGCATCCAGAAAGTCTAGATCAGAAGTCAGACATAAGTCTTCCTATGTCTTATATATGGGCTTTCACCACTGAGCCTAACTTTCATTTTCTTTCTTCTCACTTTATTTCCACTAGTTTTAGCTGATTTTGGTTGGGTTGTGGCAGTTTGTAGTTGTTTGCTATTTTATTCAAGATCTCAGCTTCCTTGAGTCATAAAGGATGGCAATGCTCAACTTTAGTACAAGGGGAAGAGGCACTGTAACTAGCAAGTTCATGGCTTGCTAGAAGATTTCACTGAGATGCCATCAGATATAAATCAGCAAAGTATAAAGAGCCTGCTATTAGCCCCAAATCAGGGCGTGTGTGCAGATAAAGCATGCAGGAAAGTGTCACAGTCTGCACAGTTCCCAAAGACACTCATGGACGGATTCACCGAGGTCATTATAACCACGGATCACAGAATTATAGAATGGTTTGGGTTGGAAGGGACCTTAAAGACCATCTAGTTCCAACCCCCCTGCCATGGGTAGGGACACCTCCCACTAGACCAGGTTGCTCAAAGCCTCATCCAACCTGGCCTTGAACACCTCCAGGGATGGGGCAGCCACAGCTTCTCTGGGCAACCTGGGCCAGGGTCTCACCACCCTCACAGTGAAAAATTTCTTCCTGAGATCTAATCTAAATCTCCCCTCTTCCAGTTTGAAGCCATCACCCCTCGTCCTATCACTCCATGCCCTTGTAAAAAGTCCCTTTCCAGCTTTCAGATACTGGAAAGCTGGTGTAAGGTCTCCCTGGAGCCTTCTGTTCTCCAGGCTGAACAACCCCAACTCTCAGCCTGTCCTCACAGCAGAGGTGTTCCACCCTTCTGATCATCTTGGTGGCCCTCCTCTGGACCTGCTCCAACAGGTCCATGTCCTTCTTGTGTTGAAGGCTCCAGAGCTGGACACAGTACTCCAGGTGGGGTCTCCCCAGAGCAGAGTAGAGGGGCAGAATCCTCTCCCTCGCCCTGCTGCCCACGCTGCTGGGGATGCAGCCCAGGATGTGGGGGGCTTTCTGGGCTGCAAGTGCACATTGCCAGCTCATGTTGAGTTTCTCATCAACCAACATCCCCAAGTCCTTCTCCTCGGGGCTGCTCTTGATCCATTCTCTGCCCAGCCTGTATTTATGCATGGGATTGCCCCGACCTACATGCAGGACCTTGTACTTGGCCTTGTTGAACTTCATGAGGTTCACATGGGCCCACCTCTCAAGCCTGTCCAGGTCCCTCTAGATGGCATAGGCGGCATGGATGCAAGCCCTCCCTTGAAAGCAATTCACCCACCCGCAAAGGCACATTGCAAACCTGAAACACGGAGTGATCTGGGGGTGTGAAAGAGACCCATGGCTCGGCAGCCACGTGGACTGGTGGATGACAAGGTCCCAGTGGCTGCAGCTGTCCAGCCAAGTGTTTATCATTTCTCAGAAGATCCTGGGTCAATGCCAAATGAAAAGGGCCGCACTCAGATTTACAGATGGTGTGCATCCACTGACTGCTATGTCATGAGATGGTTTTAAAGCCAGAACTATGTTCCTCCAGCCTTCCTAAGATACACAGAACCATCACTGGCTGTTCTCCATGGACCAGGTTTATCTGAGGGCAGGAGGAGGGGCTTGCTGAGGTGTATACCCAAACTCTGCCAAAGAGGTGGAAAGGATCTTGCTTATCCATGTAAGACTTATTGCCCTCAAAACCCTGACACTGAGTATCTTGCCTTTGCCGCCCTTGTTTTCATAAATGTTTCTCCCCGGTCCAGCTACAAAATTTAACATTAGTAGCCCCTGGAGTTAACACAAAGGTGCATTTGTACTAAGGCATTGGTCCATCCCTTGCTTTGCGTGGAGATGTTGGGCACTGGATTGCCTGCACTGCATTCATAACCATTTCCACCCCATTTCCACTCTGGAGCGAACCAACTGTGTGCTTGTGTACGGAAAGTCACACACAGAATCACGGGCCCAGGGAACACAGACAAGATGCTATAAATAGCGATAGCACTTAATATCCGCAGGTGTGTAGTGTATGTGTGGCGCACTGTGAATCCACAGTGTACATGTCCTTGGGAGAATGCAGATTTTAAGATGGCCACGCTTTAGGCAGGGAGATGGACTGCAGAAGTCCCCTCAAACCTGATTTTTAACTGATTCTAACAAGCTGTGGGTATTTGTGTGCGATCAGTGGGACAAGTTTCTTTTGGGAAGTGCTGTCTCAAAAAGCCAATAATTATTTCACAGAGGCAAAAACCAAAGAGGTGAGGTGTTCATTTTTGGCGAGGCTGCAATATGTCCTGCCTCTTCCACACAAGCTCTTGTTCCATCATTCAGCCACACAAGATGTCCTGGTGTGCACCCTCTTTAGATCACAAAAGACCCTCCACACTCCCTTTGCAAGGCTGACCTGATCCACAATGTCATGGGCCACAGGCAAGAAAGTTCTTTCAGCTCCGGGGTTATTTAACTTCCCTGCATCCTTAGTGAATGGATCAGGATGTGGGGCAGCATGCAAAGGGTCCTGACCTACCACACACCTTCCAGTCTCAGAGACAACAAGGAACAGCGAGCCGTCCTATAACCCTTTCAGAAGAGTGTACATCTCACCCTCACAAAGGGGAGATGATGATACAGCACACAGTGACTTGTGGGACCAGCCAAGCTTTGTCATCAGTTATAAGGCATGAGGAGGATGAGGAGAGGGGAGAAATGGTGGCTTGGGAGGCGGCTAGAAGGAAAAAATCAACCCCACACCCCTCTGTTGGACTGGAAATGCACTGAAAGAGCAACACATCCAAAAAATGGCCTGGGGAGAGGAGGTGGAAAAATTCTGTCCTTTGCAAAACCTGAGGAGGCTCGTCTAGAAATTATTATCAGACTGCAGCAGGCATTCTGCTGACTCTGCTGTTCCCCTGAGATTGGTATCTCTCTAACACAAAATGGTCCACAGCTTTGAGCTTTTTTGCCAGACCTGCCTTGCAGGTTTGCCCACCACATAGCCCAGAGGGACCAGTCCAAACACCGCTATGCTCAAACAGTTGTGTAAAGGTCCTAGACCAGCTCCTTGCTGTAGACCCAAGGGAACAATCCCACTCCTAAGGGACTAGTTCTCACTCCAAGAGGGTGGTTGGACCTATTTCTGGCCCAGCAGGTGACCATGGATTAATGGAATAATCACAATAATAAGTGGACAAGGAAAATGAGGGGTTTTCCAGCACTTGACTGCCCTAGATCAGGACTGGTGAACCTTTGAACCCATCCGAGCCTAGAGAAAGTAAAAATCTGTCTTTTGCCCTTCTTGGGTTTAGGGCCAGACTCAGTTGGCCACAGCTGGACATTGGTAACACTTGAGATGACCCAGGGTATCACTCTGGGCTTCCAGAATGTTGTTTGCCACTCATGCAGAAATCCCCAATGCCTAAGCATTTCAAGGGACATAAAGCAAGCTCTTCATGCCTGGTGATCCAGGACAGCGAACTTTGACTCTACCAAGTGTATCTGATCTCCATTTATTTTCAGTGCTGCCCAGTGATAGGACAAGAGGTAATAAACACAAACCGGAACATAGGAAGTTCCATCTAAACATGAGGAGGGACTTGTCTCCTTCGAGGGTGGCAGAGCACTGGCACAGGCTGCCCAGAGAGGTGGTGGAGTCTCCGACTCTGGAGACATTCCAAACCCACCTGGACGCCATCCTGTGCAACCTGCTGTGGGTGACCCTGCTCTGGCAGGGGGGTTGGACTAGATGATCTCCAGAGGTCCCTTCCAACCCCGGAGATTCTGTGAAACCACATCCTCTCATAATCCAAACTACAACTCCCTCCCTTTTCTGTCTTCCTTCCTTCCTTCCTTCCTTACTTCCTTCCTTCCTTCCTTCCTTCCTTTCTTGT
>VFFE01007007.1:48946-72471 GCA_008921705.1 Burhinus oedicnemus
GGGAAGGGAAGGGAAGGGAAGGGAAGGGAAGGGAAGGGAAGGGGGAGGAAGGGGAAGGGAAAAAGGAGGCAAGGACAAGGGAAAGGAAAAGGGAAAGGAAAAGGAAAGTGTTTTGGGAGGTGAAAGAGAATAAACTCTTGTATTTCAGACCATATCCCAACATCACATGAGGGGCACCACCACCTCATTTCCTGCATGTGCTGATCTATTGGGTGGAATTATAAGTGGGAATGGGCCAAGACCATGTTCGCTTACACCGGGGAGTAAATGTTGACTGTGGTGCTAAGAAGGACGGGGAATTGCCCGCCACAATGTGCTCTTGAGCAGGACCCCAGGAGCAGGTCCTCACCTAAGAAAGGAGGTGATACAGGATGAGCAAGAACAGGATGTCTTGGAGGTGTGAAGAGAGAGAAGGCATGACAGGATATGAAAGTGTCCTCCAGAGAAAACCTGGAAGGTTGACCTCTGGAAAACACTTGGAGTGTTATCTAGAACATGCAAGCAAGGAGGTGGTCAAAACTGCCACCCAAAAGCTTCCTTGGATGTCAAAATCTCCAGCTACACACCTGGCTTTAACCTAAACCCACTCCACTATCTACTCCAGAGGGACCAGTCTTGTTCTGGAGGAAACCGAGGGAAACCAGTAAAACCAGTGGCTCAGCTGTGCCAGCTGACACCCAGTGGAGATGTGTCCCACCTCTGTATGGGTGGGAAGAGATTACCCAGCTCCTCTTACCACCATGAATTAAACCAGTGAGGGACTGGGGTCCTGTGGGCTCCAGGGCTGGGGATGCCCCCATCCTTGCTCCTCTAGCTCCGCAGGCTGCAAACACGGAGGCAACATCTTCACGCAGTCCCCTCTCCTGGATGTTTCTCTACTCCATTGAGTGACAGTCCGGCTTCTCAGGGGCCTCAGAAAGCTCAGCCAGAGGTTAGCAGCCACTCCGGCTCGCATGAGCCATCAGTCCCATCGAGCAGATAAGGTTCCCCTTGATAAGAAGACCTGCCAGAAACGAGCCTCCAGTTTTTCCACCTTTTTGAAGTCTGGCCGGTGAAGTTTTGCAGAACTTTGTCTCTTTGCCAAAGTAACCAACTTCCAGCTCCAACCTTCATCTTCCCTCCTTTCCCCTGACCTCCTCCCCCTCCTCGCCTTCCCTCTTCCTCCTCGCTCCTCCATGCACACGCCTCGCCGTGGGGCTGATAGGGATGCTGGCGAGGGGACAGGGGACGAGGGGGTGATGTCATCTGTTTTTGGCCACTGACGGCGGAGGGAAGGGTTAGACATGTCTGCCCCTACCCTGCCTGGCGCCGGGAGCAACTGGAAGCCTTCCTTTCGCAGCCGCCTCTGCGCCTTATCAGGGATAGGGTGACATCTCGGGGACGGGCTGCCGGGGTTGCAAGGGAAAGGAGGTGGGGAGCCCCTGAACGTGAGTCTTGTGAGAAGCATGCACGCCTGGGTGTGCACATGGATACGTGTGTGTGTGTGCGTGCACGGTCTCTGGCAGGAGCTGCAGAGGGAAATTGTTCCCAGCAGGATGGAGCCGGCTATCAGCGGAGGAGAAGAAAGCGCCTCTGTGCTGCAACCCAGCCGGAGTCAAGGGCGATGCTGTCGCCCAGCTTTGCTCCTGCTAAGGCCTGGGAGAGTTTAACCTCTCACATCCCGGGCAGACAACCTGGAAAATCCTGCATGACCATCTGCAAAGGGTTAGAAGATGCCCCTTGCCATCGAAGGAGGAGGCCAGGGCAGAGGGAGGGAAGTGAATCCCTCTGCCCCTTACCCAAAGCTTGGGGTTGGGAGTGATTTCAGGCAGGACTGGCTACAAATTTGCAATGGAAATGATTTTGAGATGGAGCGTTGGTCCTCCCCTAAACGTTTTTGGCAATTTTCCCCCAAATTCAAAGGGAAAACCTTCATTCTCCATAAACCAGCAATAACCTCTAATGCCACCCCCTCTTTTCCTCTCTCCCTCAAGAAAAGTGGTTTCACCAGAAAAGAATGAAATATTTTTGGCTAATCCTAGAAACAAACTGTACTTCTTATTTCCTGCAACACAGCCCTCAGGAGGGAAAAGCTTTGTGGGACACGGGAGTTGCAACCCAAAGAGAGAAACAGATCCCTACAGCAATGATCTTTCAATATTTTTATTTTATTGTATATTATTTCTTAATGGTACAAAGAATATTTTCTTCCCCCACTCCAATGGATTGTCTTGCTCACACCCTGCTTTGGAAATCAATGCTCTAGAGGAAAATGGAGACAGGAACGACTGTCCTCAAGACATGGGGCAGAAATGTAAACACTGAGAGGTTCTTTTTCTATCTGCAAAATTCATAAAATCGATATTTTTTTTTGCCTGGAAAAAAAGAAGATTTTCTGTAAAAATCATTCTCACTTGTTGTAATTACAGTGGGAAAATAGATACTGAAAAACTCGGAGTGCTATAAAATCAGGGTCACCTTCAGGGACTCTTTCACACCTAAGCCCTGTTTCAGAAGAGCCCCTCTCATCTCAGGCAGAGCCAAGCCTTTGCCTTGGGTAAGTGATCTGAACATCTACGAAGCAAAAGTGTCCATCTCCTTGGCCTCCACAGCTCCCTTGAGAGCTGGGGGAACACTCTCTGTGCAGCAAGAAATTATATCTTACAAGGATTTTCTTATCTCTGCGGGTGGCGAAGGGAGCCCAGGGTGATCCGCCACCGTGGAGACACTTCTGTCAGTCAAATGAACCTCTGCCAGCAAAATCTTGGCACTTTTTTTACATGAATAAATTGGCGTCCTGTTTGTACGCCCCTACAAGGGGACTAAGAAAAGACTCAACCACCAGGACTGCCCCGTGCTGACCTTGGCTGTCCGCGTCAGAGCGAAAGCCTGGCGGTTGCTCAGCCCTAACGTCTCAGAGGCTGTGTAATAAAGTACATTTTTTTCTAGGCGTAAATAAATGACTTCACCCTCCTGGCGAGGTGCTCTGGGCTCTTTCGGCAGCCCCACGCGGAAGAACAGCCATGCTGGAGCTCCCCCAAGGAGGGAGCGCTGGCCGGTGGGGATGCTCCAAAACAAACACCGCAGCACGCAGCTGCCGAGCTGCTCCCCATCATGCCGGCAAAGCCACCTGCAGCCAAAAGTTTGTGGCTTTTGGTTCAGAGACGCCCCGGGAATGAGAGGCTATGCTGAATTTGGGGAAAATGCAAGGGAAAGGCTTTGCATCTCAGATAAGGGGAGGTAAAGGCCCCCTTTCCCCTCTCCCTCCTCCTCCTCAGGGCCACCGCTCACAGGACCTTTCCCTAAGCCCTGCGAGCTCTCAGCCCTTCCTCCAGGACCAGGTCCCCGTGCCTGGGACAGACACGAAAGCTGTCAGGAGGCTTTATTGTCCAGATCTTCATGCCGCTATCAGCAACTCCCACACACTGGAAGTGAGATATGTGTGACAACATTTTTTCCATTGGCGAGCTTATCGTTGCTGAGAAGAGGGGAAGGGGCTGGGGAGGGTGGTAGGGAGGATGGGGAAGGAGGGGAGGTGCATGGTCACGAACGCCCACCCACTCCATCCTTCACCTACCCCATGCTCCCCTACTCTATGAAAGAAAGCGAGGAAAAACAGGGTTTTGGAGGGACGTGTTGGCAAAGCAGTTGCGTCAGACCTACAGCCTCCTCCCCTAGTTGAGACAGTCCTAAATTCCTTGGGTAAGATCCGAAAACACTCTTCCTGAAAACACATCTCTTAATTCATATGGGTGTACATACAAATGGAGAGACCTTCTGTAAGGATGTTGGCTGGGCAAGCAAGACCCCAAGGGGTATGACCCCTCCTTGGTGTCAGAGTGATCCTTCCCAGGACTGGGGGAAGGAAGCTCCAGCCAGTGGGAAAGACATTAATACAGTAAAAAGCCCAGCTGTATCGGACATGGACAGAGCACCTAGGACCCCATCACGGTGGCTGCAGTTGTCAACTGCACATTGCATCTTGCTGGGTTTTTGCAGTGGTTGCTTTTATCAAGCCTTGGGACGGCAAGATCTTGGCCCACAACCCTGTTTTGCAGAGCAGAACCTGAAACCTGGCTTTCTAGGTCTTCGTCCAGAGAAGACAGAAGGAGCAGAAGTAAGGCATGGCTCTTTAAGCCTGGCAGTCCATCCCCAGCCTGAAGGACCTGATGCCATGGTCCTGGGGCACCAGGAAACAGGGAGGTTTGTGCAGCTCCAGGAGCTGTGGGGACAAAACCAAACCTGCAGCTGGATGATGGGAAGGCTTTAGGGAACTACAAGACTTGATGAGTCTTCTAACAGAGGTCTGGAGTTGGCAGCACTTGCAATGGCAACGCATTTCAGGTCTGCAGGACAAGGAGCTGAGGATACAGATGTGGTTTTAGGGAGTCTCTACATCTGCTCTGGAAACCACTAGAGTTATTCCAGGGTAGGCAAGTTCAAGCATACCCCAAGTTGCCATTAGCCCCTTTCTTCCCAGGCTTTGGATTTCTGCTTGGCCCAGAGCAGCCCTTTGAAGCAGCCACCTCAAATAAAACATGGTTCCTGAGATGAAAAAAAAAAAAAAAAATTAAATAACCTCTTTTGCTAAGCTGATGCTTACAAGGAAAGCCCAAGACAACACTGCCTTGGTCTTGCTTCAAGGCAAAAAGTTTGGCAATACTATCTCAGGACCATGGGGAGATAATTGCCCAAAGGAGCCATCTCTGAAGGCAGAGGTGAAGCTGAGGTCCCCCTTGTTGGTGTGTGAATAAGTTTATCTCCCCAAAGAGGAAAGTTATGGATTCGCCTGTTAAGTGCATTATGGAATCTCCAGGCTGGTGTTTCCAAGGATGGGGCTGGATGACAATACAATCTTTTAATGTATGGTCCACAGTCAAGGGGCAGCCCTATCTGAGCACCAGACATCTCCTGACGCTGAGCACATGAGAGAGAAAATGTATGGAAGTTCATGACAGGGGAAAAATGTGCGCATTCTGTCTGTCTGTGATTACTTCTGGTAGCTGGTGTGGAGAGGTGGCGGCTGTGCTTTTGTGATGGATGGGAGGTGTCACCATCAGCATCGTCACTCCCAGGCTGTCTGTTCCTTGGGGAGCTGCTATCTGCTGGGAGATGATGGTCTTCAAGCACAGTTCATTAGCAGTGTCCCCAGGGGGGTGACTGACCGCGGTGGGTTAAGCACAGGCTGGAAAAGGGTCCCTTGCATTCAGTGAGCCGACACAGTGGGGGATGAACCAAGGTCCTGCTGAGTGTAAGCAGAAGCAATTTTGGCTCGAGCTAATCCAGTTATCAGCCCCCACAACAGCCCTGTCACTCACCAGAGTCACGTGGTGAAAGCCTTCAAAACGCCTCCAGAGACAGGCAGAATCATCCCACCAGCCATTGCCAGTCCCCAAGCCACCAGCTGAGCCATCCTGACCTAAAACTGAATCTCAAAATATGCGTGGAGACTGTCTGTGACCTGAGCGTGGGACAGAGACAAGTGTGTTGCTCATGGATGAGTTTCTTTGCAGCAGTAATGCTCTCACGAGGGCAGCGGTCATCCTTAGATTCATAAACGAGGTTTGTGAAGGAAGGTGGTGTTACAAGGCCAACAAATACCATCCTGCGGGGTGGGGAAGGAGAAGATGCCTTGATATTTTGGACATTCTCTTATCTGTACGTAAGCACAATGCATCCATGCCCATGCTGTGCTGCTCTTGAGAACAGAAGACTTTCCAGATTGTCCTTTCACCATCCAGGCAACTGAAGGGCTGAAGAGTTTCCCATAGGAGCCCAGAAGGTCTTCCAATCCTGGCCATCCAGCAGATAAGCTGTCCAGCTGGACTGCAGGGGTGGCAGCTTATCAGAGGTCAGAGACACCTCCAGTTGTTTTCTTGCCCAGGTGCTCCTCGCCCAACTCTTTGCTGTTCCCTTCACAGCTTGTAGGTCACCCAAGTGGGGAGAATCTGCTCTGGAGGGGTGGTATCTGCACCGGGTAAAGAAGGTGAGCTAATGGTACTGGAGGTAAGAGCCCTACTGGTGGGGTCATGGGCTAGATAACACAGGAGAAGCATGGACCAACTTGCATGGACCAAGGCACAATGGCACAAGGAACTAGGAACCAGACAGGCCAAGTGTCAGAGGACAGACGGCCACACGTCATCAGGAGGAGAAAGAAGCCAGGTCTCATGTATAACAAAAGCAAAATCCTGTTTCCTTGAAAAGATTATATTTTTCAACCTGCCATGCTCTTGTGTCTATGTGAGCTGTCCCTAAGGGTCACATCACCTGAGGTGGCAGCTCTGCTCCCTGTGCCTGGGACTGTCCTTTGAGCTCAAGAGGCATCAGTGGACATCTAGAGGGCACCGAAAGTGATGGAGGGGGACTTAGCAAACCTTGCCTCTCTCCTTTCCTCTCCTTTCCTTTTCCCCACAGGGCAGTGAGTACACAGATATGCTTGTTTTGAGGGATGTGGGGAAGGTCCTCCATTAGCCAGGAAAACTTGATGTACCAGATGGTAAAGCCAAGGCATCCATGCACCGTAAATGTTTTTGGGAACCCATCCTTGTGGGGCCATCCTGGGTTGGATTGGGCGACCACCTGGCAAGAGATTACGAGGTTGCAGACCCAATCCTGCATCATGCAAAACAATCACGAGCAAATCCAGGGTTCCCTCTTCCCTCCATAAGCAGCAACGACACAGAGAGATGGGCGTGCCTGCGTCATTGCTTTGCCAAAATCACATAGGGCATTGCTGGCTGGCCTCAGCGATAGGTTTCTGGAAGGAGACAACTCCCAAATTAACATTCAACCATGCACTGATTAGCTGGTGAAATCATTTGCACGACCCATGGAGGGAACAGAGAGGAGGCTTCCCCCAACGGTTTGTCCTCCTTGAGAAATCCCAGGACTAAACCAGATCTTCTTCTTTAGCTCCGCTGTCAATAAAGACACGCAGCAAAACAGCTACCAACAATGTCTGCTTTCAAGGAGGCGTTGCCTGTCTGGATGAGTGCCTGCGCTGGTCCAGAAATGTCCCTGGTGCCGGATGCTCCTCCCAGACAGTGACAGAAATGCTGAATAAAAAATCGGTGCATTTTTGCCTTCTGGGCTGAGTCTGCCTGAGCCAGCATCCTGGCAAACAGGAGGTCAGTAAAGGCTTACTGTGGGAAACAACTTTATTTAAGGTTTGGCACTTGTTCAGCTTCAGGATAGAGTTTTTTCCTACAGCACGTGACCAGGTACATGAAGAACTGGTGTCCACTCCTACCTCTGAACGGCTTTGCAAGCTTTCCTGCCTCAGTTTACCCATCTGTAATGTGGGAGCAAGGAAAACTCTCTCTCTCAAAGGTGAATGCTAGAGAACGGTTCATGAAAACACGGAGGAACTGAGGCTGGGTGGGACCTCAGGAGATCTCTGATCCACCCCCTGCTCCAGCCAGGGCAACCTAGATCAGCTGCTTTTGGGGAAAGCTGAAGAAGGTGTCCCAGGGTATAAAAAACCATTTATTACATTTTTAAGAAATATCTTAGAATATTATCTTTATAATATCTTACAGTAGTAAAGGCTATCTTGGGACATGGGCTGTTGGAGACATCCATACTGAAGGGGGTGTTTTTTGACAGGATTAAACCTCCCACAGAAACATCCTGAGACTCCGATATTGTTTTTCCCTTGTGCAAACTGAAAAGCAAAAGCATTCAGCAGAAAAAATCCTTCATAAGCCATCAAAACCAAAAAAGGTCGAAAAAAGCGATTTTCACGTCTTACCATGAAACTTTCCTTCTTGGGGGTGGTGGAGGGGGTGAACCTGTTTCCCTCCCCACCCGCCAACCCCGGAGAAGGTGGATTGTCTGGAGGTCACGCAACCCCCATGAGCAGGGCAGCTCAAAGCCATCCATCGGGGTCTCCCCGGAGCGAGCCCCCTGGGCTGCCTTCTCCTCCGCTGGTCCCCAGGGTGCTTGGCCATGCCTGAAGAGACCATGGGAGTTTGGCTACCGCTTCCCAGTTCTTATCGGCACTCATGCACAGCCTGTCACCGATCCCACTTAGCTCAGCCACCACGCGCCCACCCCGGGGCCGGCCCCGTCTCCAGGGGACTCCGGCTATCTCCGGCACTGGCTGAGACCTTGGCGGGGTCTTGAGGTTTTCTCCTCCAGCAGAGGAGCTGCCCCGGCTTCCCACCCTCTCCCATCGCCCCGCTCCCCTCCGGCCCCCTGCCACCACCGCGTCTGGAACAGGCTCAGCTGTTTGTTGCCGACAGAAATAGCAGCAGAGATAACGGACCCAGGCAGGGACCCAGAGACAAATTTCCATTCAGAAAAACATCCTCCCCACCCCTTCGGGGAGGACAACCCGGCCACCACCCCTTGGTTGTCCCCTATTCATCTCCCTGTTCATCTCCAGGCTTGCGGGCAGGGGAGAGGGGATGTGGTGATGTGACCGAGGTTGCACAGCCCATGGGTTGCTCTGCCCATGGCAGAGCTGGAGGTTGATGGTTAACAAAGCACTCTCCCAAACCCAACACCGTGCATAACAGTGTTCTTGCTGGAGTTTGGTTATGTTTTACATATGTATGGAAGAAGCAAAGCCGCTGCAAAGAGCAGACCATGCCTCAGGAGCTGGCTTCTGCTCTCACTTGTTTCCTTCTCTCTTCCAGTGATGCTGCCCTTTGGGTGGCTCAGCAAAGGAAAGAAACCCAGTCCTCGGCCCGGCAATTCCTGAAGACCAGCCCTGGAGCATGATGCAGCTTTAGGCACTGCCACTTTCATGTGTGGAGTTACCCAGACTTCCTTATTGTTGGCATTTTACCACCTAACAAGTCACAAGGGAGCCTACCCTTCCCTCCAAAGGCTTTCTGAACAGGCCTAGAGAAGTCACTTTGGCCTCCTTGGCCGAGAGACCACAATGCTAGCATGACAGGGTGTTGTATGTCACTCGCTTTCTTCTTGCTATGTTGGAAAGGAAAAGAGGGTCTGCTCCTTCATGCAGCCCGTGCACAAATGATTCACTGAGCCCACCTTTCTTTCACTAACTAGCTGCAGTTTAGGATCATGGTTCTCCCTTGCCATGGCCCATCCCAGGCACCATCTTCTCATAGCCTACCCTCCATGTCATGCCCAGGATGTGATCATATGTCCACCTCCAGACCCATCTGGCGAGGATGCGTGGTATCCATCTCTAGAGAGTGCTTGGAGACATCCAGATCTGCTGTAGGATGCTGAGGGACAGATCATAGAGCCCCAGGGGTTCCTTCATTGCTTTCTCCACATGACCTTGCTGGGCTTCACCACTAAGTGTTTGTGGTCCAGCCCTACCCCGCTGATGCCAACTGAAGACCTGCCAGCGGTACCACGAGCACAACCTCAGCTTCAGCGTATCACTGATGTTAGTGGTGGGATAAGATGAACTGTCCCTAGAGAAGGCTTGCAGCCAAGCTCTTCCTTTGTCCTCTCTTCTAAAGGCTGCCCCAGCCATGCCTGGAAATGCCAGAGGAGTTTGGTTACCATTACCTAGCTCTTATCACTACATGATATCCCACCCTATACCGGAGAGATGGGAAGCCCAGGGGAAACACACAGAGAGGAACGGAAGACAACCTTGTAGCGCAGATGGAGGGATTCAGCCCACAGACACTTCACCTCCTTTCCTTTTGGCCCATGTCCCACATCCTAGGTGTTAGAGGAACTGGTTCTGCCTTTGGTGGACACCAGCCATGTCCTGACCAAGTCAGCCAGTTCCCTGTGCGCTTGTGGTTGTCACTGACAGGTTGGGATTTCGGTATCCTTCCCCAGCACCATCAGTGATGGCTCCTGGATCAGGTTACTGAGATGATTCTGCTTGGGCTCATCTGCTCACATCCCTTGTCTGGCAGCGCAAGCAGGTGTCCTGCATCCCATCTCATCACAGGAAACACAGTCACCCTGTAGGTCTCTTCAACCTCTGGTGTATCTGCAAGATTGACCACTTCCCTTCTGGGGTTTTCATCCACCAAACCCTAACTGTTGGCATGGTACCTTGGCAGGACATGGATAATCCCTCCTATCAAGGAGGGAATTATGTAAGTGCCTTTGTCTACACTTTTAAATTACTAGGTCCTTGCTTTTAATGCTGACCGGTGAGCACTGAGCTAAACAAGCCCTGGGCACAGTTTGGCCATCAGTATGGTCCCAACAAGCTCTCCTGCAGACGTCTCAGACCTGGCACGCTCCCAGGAGCCTGTGGGTAGAGAAATTATTCTGAAGGGTCACCAGGTTAGGTGTCCCTCCATCACACCCATCTGTGTTTTGGGGAGGGCTACACCAAAGGTTACAGCCATAGTCAGGATGGAAGATGGCAAGCACCTGGATTGGAGTTTTATCCATGCAGGTGCAGAAGAAAGGCTGTGTCTTGGAGAAATTACGCAAAAGGACAAGATTTCCAAGTGAAACCTGCTCAAAGGTGATACCAAGAGCATATGCCTGAGCGATCAGCAGGAAAGTCATGGTGTCTGCAGAAATCAGGCAGGAAACACAGTTTTTATGTTCTACCACAGTAGAATTAAACACCAGGACACCTGCAAGGAGAACCCTGAGGCAGGACAGACCTGGGACACGGGCACAAGCCCTCGTCTCTGATATGTTTCAACCCAGCACGTTAGCAAGGTGTTGGGTTCACATCAAGTCCTGTCCCCAGGACACCCCTCTCTAGGGCTGTCTATGCACAAGGCGGTAACTTGGTCTCACCAGAATGGGAAGCATGCCACTAACAGATTAGTTAGCAGAACTTCACAACAGGCTAATTAACAGTTTCCCAGAGGGCTGTGCTTGGAGTCTCCCAGCCGGGTATGACCCCGTAGGCATGTGACAACCCCCTGCAGACAGACCTGCTGGAGCATCCCCAGCTCCCACCTTGCTGTGAGGCTGAGACCTGTTTCCTAACGCCACGAGAAAGATTCTTCTGGGCTGCCTTTGTCTCAGCAGCTTCCTCTCGCGGCACAACGTCTGCTGTAGGAAAAGTCATGATCTTAATTTCCCTCCTACCCTCCATTATTCCCCTACGTTCCCCTTCCAGGGTCTTTTCCTTATCTGCCACCACCTTCCTGTTTTTCTTCCTCGCCCAGCACCCTCCAGCCTCCCTGGCTCCTGGACCATCGGCTCCTGTCGAAGTGCTTCCTCCTCCTCTGGCCGATGTCCTCCTAGCGATAGCCCCAAGCATCCCCGGGGATCGCAGGCATCCCATGGGGCCCCGTCGGGAGAAGGTGGTGGTGCTGACCCCACGCCGAAGGAAACGGCACTGGGAGGAAACGACAGCATTGGGCTACCAGAATATCTCTGCAAAGGGCTACCCTAGGGATGCAGAGATAAGCAGAAAAAGCCTCATTTTGGAGGGAAGGAGAAGGAGGTCAGGGCTGTTCATCAGAGATGCTTGCGCGTCTTCTGGCATAAACACTGGTCCCGGCTTTCCCAGCGGGCGCCAGCGTCCTTTTTGGAGTGGGGGCAATTGTTTATTCAGACTCTGCTCACCTTGGGACGTGCAGCTCAGCACCATGGTGGTGAGGAAGATGGTCAAGGTCATGGGGAGACAATGTTAGGAGGGCCAAGCCCTGACACAGCAGTTCCCAGGAGAGGGTCCCCGCTTTTTCAGCATTTGTTGCCTTGGCTGGGTGCCAGTTCAGGGTCAGGACCTCACTGTGCCTGATGCTGGAAAGATATCCAGCCTGATGCTGGAAAGGGGCTATTCCTTGCCCCTCAGGTGGGACCTACAGGTACTTGGTGCACACATGAGGCCATGGTGACACAGCCTATCCCGTGGGATAGCTGCCTGCCTTGTGAGGACTACCATAGATGATGGCCACCACGCATCTCAGTGGGCCAGTCTCCAGAGCCCGTGGCTCTTGCAAGTATCAACACGTAGTATTTGTCAGCTCCAAGACCTCAGAGAGGTTACGGATGCTCCCTGGGCTCAGCATGCAGTGAGGCCCATCTGGGAAGATCCCATGGTGTTTTGTCAGCACTCAAATGTTGAGGTCCATCCCCTGGTGGGTGACCAGGTGCTGTCAGAAGTCACCACCACCTCTTTCCACATCCCAGACGCTTTCCATCCCCAGAACCTCCTGCAACCAAGTGATGCCCCAGGATGGGGAACAGGAATGAGGACCTGGGGGACAGTGGCCCCGCACTGCACGTGCATACCTGGAGTTACCAACAGGGCTGTGCACAAAGGGCTGTATGTTGGGACATCTGCCTCCATTTCCCCAGGTGAAGAAGGCCACATCATAGCTAAAGAAGACCCATTGCAATCTAGCTGACTTGCTACCACATCAGCTGGGAAAAAACCCAGCTGCCAACTTCCCTTCCAAAACTCAAGACTTCTCCAAAGTCCCAGAACAGCATAATTTTACACTTAGGTTTCAGTTTAAATACATGCACGTGACTCTTACAGTGAGTACAAAGCACGCTCGCTGTCCCAGAGCCAGCTCCATCCGCTCTTCCCAAGCTGAACCTGCTGCCTTCCTCCTGCTATATTTATCAGAACGATTTAGCCGGTTGGAAAGTGCTTGGGGAGGCAGCGGGGGTGGAGAGACCTTGGAAATCAGCCATGGGAGAAAACCTGCGGCAGCCTCCATCCTGATGTGGCTGTTGCGAGATGCTCTCATGTTTCCCTTGGGGCAATTCCAGTGTAAAGCTGGGAGGCTGCTCATCGTTAGTTGAATTGCTCATGTTCTACAGATAATTTTTAAGTCTTTAACACCCTTGTGTATGGCCAGCTGGGCTCGTTGACCTTGTGCTGGAAACCTCCTTGCCTCCCAAACCTTCACAATGCTCAGCTCCAACTGGAGATTTCCAGCATGAGCTGGTGTCACTTTTCTTCTGCCCAGGAGATAGTCCAAAGCAATTTGTCCTCCCCTTGTCCCTCAGAAACCACAGGGATAGTCAGCCTAAAATGGGAATTCTTGATGATGAAAGCAAGATTGGTGCATGAGACCCCACCTGGAGTACTGTGTCCTGCTCTGGAACCACCAACATAAGAAGGACATGGACCTCTTGGAGCGAGTCCAGAGGAGGCCACAAAGATGATCAGAGGGCTGGAGCACCTCTGCTGTGAGGACAGGCTGAGTGAGTTGAGGATATTCAGCCTGGAGAAGAGAAGGCTCCGGGGAGACCTTGCCACGGCTTTCCAGTACTTAAAGGGGGCTTATAAAAAAGATGGAGAGAAACTTTTTACCAAGACCTGTAGTGACAGGACAAGAGGCAATGGTTTTACACTGAAAGAGGGTAGGTTTAGATCAGATATAGGGAAGAAATGAGGGTGGTGAGACACTGGCCCAGGTTGCCCAGAGAAGCTGTAGATGCCCCCTACCTGGAGGTGTTCAAGGCCAGGTTGGATGGCGCTTTGAGCAACCAGGTCTAGCGGGAGGTGTCCTTGCTCATTGCAGTGGGGTTGGAACTGGATGATCTTTAAAGGTCCCTTCCAACACAAACCATTCTATGATTCCATGATTTCAGTACCTGAAAATGTTTTGACACCTCCATGCTCTCCTGTGGCAGTTAGCCCAGAGGAGAATAACATGAGAAACCTCTCCAAAACATCCTCAGTGCGAAAGCGCAGCATGCAGCTGCCTTTTACTCCTCACTTTTTTGCATCCCTTGGCAAGACCTGTTCCCAGCTGGAAGCCCTGCCCGCACCAGCCAGGAGATACTCGCTCACATCTCTGCGGCTGCAGATGTTGAGCAAGCTTCTCAGGCGATTTCTGCCACGCACTCCAGCGCATGGACTCCTGTTGGGCAACCAGGCTTGCGGCAACAGAAGCTCAACCCCCTTCGCCGTGGAGATTTTATGGTGCTCAGCTTCCTATTCATTCCTGATGCACGCACCCCTCGCGTTTCAGTCTCTGATGTGGTTTTTTTTCTTTCCTTTCTCCGCCACGCTGAAGCAGGGCTCTGCAATTGCTTTATTTAGCTGCCAGCAAGCACTTTACATGCTCCCACCAATTTCCACGTGGGTCAATAATTGCTAAATCCTCTGCCACGAGGCTGTTTCCAGCCCCAGCAGCTGACGATGGTATCATTGGGCTGGGACTTGATTCAATCCCTCCTGTAGACACAGATAAGGGTGCTGCAGGCTCCAGCATCTCCCTGATTTTCCTCACCTTTGAAGTGGATCTGCCTTTGTTTCTTTTAGGGAGGGGCCGAAAAAGGAGGGGACCACCCGAGCCTGATCTGCGGGGACAGAGGGTGATGACCGCATCTGGAGAGGGTTGGGGCGGAAAGGGAGGTGAACCTTCCCTTGGCGGGGTGCTGGGGTGAGGGACTTCCCTCCACTGGAGCTTAAAATGAGATGGGATGAGATGTCTCAGCTCCTTAGAGGTGTTCGAGGTGGCGATTGCCAAACAGACATGGGATGAGGTGATGGAAATCATCCTCCAGGAATGAGACCTGTTTGAAGTGATGGGGCCAGGGTCAGCTTTTGCCATGCCCTGGGAAGCAGCAGCAGGAGGTGGTTGACTCTGCAGTTTTCTGCCTAGCCAAGCAAATCTGCTCCACACACATCCCTTTGTAAAGCCTTCCTGGACCACGAGATGGCATCAAAAACCAGTGCAGCCTGAACCAAACCGGTTTCGTCTCCGGTCTGGCCTCATCCAGCAAACTGAGAGGTCCCGAGTGGGATCCTGCTGGGGTGGATGGCGCAGCGTGTCTCTCCTGCCCGTGGGAAACTCCCTGTCGGCTTCCTCACCCTGCACAGCTTTTATAAATAAATTAAAATGAAATAAAACCTGTTTCCAGTTCCCCTTACATCCAAAACAGGCCCAGGCTGGCTCTTAGGTACCCGTCTCACCCGGTCCATAGTCCCTCGCCACTGACCCTCAGAAAACCCTCCCAGCACTTTGCCCTTCCTGCCCCAGCTCCTTACGAATGACCCCGATTTCCAGTTCCACCAGTTGTCCTCCTATTTCCATTTCCCCCCTGAGGCTCACGTATAAACAAAGCAAAGAACAGGGAAAAACAGGCTTACCAGGAGAAAATGAGTCCCGGGTGGCTGGTGGCATGTGACAGACCCACACACGTCACTGAGAGCCTGGCACAGTGCCTGATGAGATAACCTTTCACCGGAGCACCAAAACCCACCCATTTCCGAGGAATCTTGGGAGGTTTCCCTTCCTGCCAGGAGCCAGCAACCCTTCTGGCTTTGCAGGCAGGTGAAGGGTGCAGGCAACACGGCCAAGCGGTTGCAGCAGGGGCTCCCCATGGGCCAGGACTGCTGGTTTCTCCATCTGGGCTCACCACGGGATGGACCCTTTATGCCTCATTTTCTCTTCTGCAACGTGGATGCTGATAATGGCTCTGCAGAGGAACAGGCATCTCCCTGCACCCGAATTGTGCACGTACAAGGCACAGCCTCCATCCCTATACCAACTAACAAACCCAAACACAATACAGAACAATTATTTTGGCCTGAGGAACCCCCCCCTCAATGTGTGTTCCATGCTGTGAGCAGGACAGATCAAGAGACGGAGATAAATTCAGTGGCACAGGTAAGAGCCTGGTGGTCTCTTCGAACAGACAAAGGCAAGTAAAGCCCCATTCCTTAGCTAGCTGCTTTGGGAAAGCATCCTCCCAATCCTGTACCATGAGGGAAGACTCACTTGAGTCTAGGAGCAAGCCCCATCAGCCAAGAATCCAGGTGTCCACGTTGCTCAGGTTCTTGCCTTGACCACAGCCAACCTCTGAGCCTGCAGAGAAAGGCAAAATTGTTAAACACTCCCCCAAAAAGCCATGCCCAGAGCTCTCCTCGTAAAGTCAGGCTATCAAAGTTGCTCTCAGTGGATGACACTGGCACGCTGGTCTTGCAGAAGAGCAAAGGACATGAAAGAGAGGTTTTTGCTTTATCTGTCCCTCTCTCCAGCACCCACAGAAAAATGCTCTGGAGACAGATTTTCATGGCGTGTGTCAGTGCCCCTGCTTCTCTCTCACTTCTCCTTTCCAGTGGATTTCCTTCTCCAAGGCCAGCTGGAGGTTTCTTTTTCAAGCACAAAATATGTCCCCATCCTTGGCTTTTCTTACGCAAATCTGTCATCTGAGTGGGGGGTGACCACAGAGGAGCATGGAGGGGAAGTCAGGTCCTGCTTTCCACCACAAGCCAGGACAGACAGACAGAGATTGCGGCCAGGCAGCTCAAAAGCACAAGCTCAGCAAGTGATGGAGGGAGGAGGTCAGGATCAGGTGCCTCAGGAGAGCAGCTGAGATCTGAGCACTTACTACCACTCTTGAAGTTCATGGAGGTCAGGGTACGGTAGGAGCAAGACCAAAGTTAGGCATGTATCACAAAGGGAAATGAGGCCACAGCATCTGCCCCAAAGCATCTGAAACCTCAGGTGGAAAGCACATGGGAAAGGAACCCTGGCGGTAAGGTGTTTCTCAAGAGGAACACCTTGGTCTACCTGGGACCATAGCAGCTGTCCCAACAACGCCCAAGCTGAGGAGGAGATAGCACGGGGGAGCTGGCCCAGCCCAAAGAGCTGAGGAAGAAGCCCCCTTGATGGGGAATAGAGTAGATGGAAAAAGTTGCCACAAACTCAAAAATCAGCCAGAGTCGTGGATGAAAAAAAATCGGGACCTGGACTGCTAAACACAGAGGTCCACCTCTGGCTCCAAGAGTACCACAGTCAAAAACTGCCACGAGAGCTGGCCAGAGAGGTCTGGCCACACTGAATAATAATTGAGCGGTAACATTCACACCATAGAATCATAGAATCATTTAGGTTGGAAGAGACCTTTAAGATCATTGAGTCCAACCATCAACCTCAGACTGCCAAAACCACCACTAAACCATGTCCCTCAGCACCACGTCTGCCCGGCTTTGAAATACCTCCAGGGATGGCGACTCCACCACTTCCCTGGGCAGCCTGTTCCAATGCTTGACAACCCTTTCAGTGAAAGCATTTTTCCTCATATCCAATCTAAACCTCCCCTGGCTCAACTTGAGGCCACTTCCTCTTGTCCTATCGCCTCTTATTCGGGAGAAGAGATACACCCCCCCCTCGCTACAACCTCCTTTCAGGTAGTTGTAGAGAGTGAGAAGGTCTCCCCTCAGCCTCCTTTTCTCCAGGCTGAACAACCCCAGTTCCCTCAGCCGCTCCTCAGAAGACTTGTGCTCCAGACCCCTCACCAGCTTCGTTGCCCTTCCCTGGACACGCTCCAGCACCTCAATGTCTTTCTTGGAGTGAGGAGCCCAAAACTGAACACGGTAGTCGAGGTACAAAGGTCTGTCTCAAACCAGATATAAGATGAATTTTGCTCTCAGCCTTTCATGTGCCAGACATGAAGAAAGACATTTCCACCTTCAGGCAAGAGCAGTTTGGCACCTCCTTGGGTACAGCGTGGGCTTAGCACAGCTGATCATGTTTGCTTGAAATCAAAGGAAGGGATACACCCCAGGAAGATGAGATGGATGAAACAAGGGAACCAAGGAGAGCTTTTCAATAGAAAATATGGAAAATGCTGTTAATATTTCATTTAGACAAGGATTTTGCCTTGCATTAGACCCAAGGATCAATTTTGTCTCTATGCAAAGGGGCATAAACATAAGAAGGACATGGACCTGTTGGAGTGAGTCCAGAGGAAGGCCACCAAGATGATCAAAGGGCTGGAGCACCTCTGCTGTGAGGACAGGCTGAGAGAGTTGGGGTTGTTCAGCCTGGAGAAGGCTCCAGGGAGACCTTATAGCCCCTTCCAGTCCCTAAAGGGGCTCCAGGAAAGCTGGGGAGGGATTCTTTACAAGGGCATGTAGTGATAGGACGAGGGGCAATGATTTTAAACTGATTAGATAGAACTGGATAGATATTAGGAAGAAATTCTTTATCATGAGGCACTGGCCCAGGTTGCCCAGAGAAGCTGTGGCTGCCCCATCCCTGGAGGTGTTCAAGGCCAGGTTGGACGGGGCTTGGAGCAACCTGGTCTAGTGGGAGGTGTCCCTGCTCATGGCAGGGGGTTGGAACGAGATGATCTTGAAGGTCCCTTCCGACTCAAACCATTCTATCATTCTGTGAAACTTTCCAGGAGCAAATGCTAGCCCTGCCAGGGTCAGCAGGCTCGGCCCTCACCATCTCTCTGCTCACCCACATCTGGATTCAATTTGTTCCTGCAATGGTGGGAAGAAGCATTTTCCTTATGTCACCCATTCCTGAGTCAGGTCTGGGCAAAGTCACCCGCTTCCTCGTGAGCTCGGCTGAGTCACCAGGCACCTCGGGTTTGCGTAACCGGAGTTCCCAGTTTGCAAGAGTTTGCAGGGAACCAGAGTTCCCAGTTTGCAAGGATTTGCAAGGAGCAGGGGAGAGGATGCTGCAGGGTCCTCCAGATCCTTCAGCCTCTTAAGGAGCATCTGCACTGTAAGGCAAAAGGGGTGCACAGGGGTTGGAGGACATCAAGACCCCTCCAAGTTTCCACCTGCCTTGCTGCATGGTTGGAAATCCAGGAGCGGTGTTGGATTTAGCTCTGCTGATGCCTTTACGGCATGGCCGGGCTCTGCTGCCTCCTGCTTGGCCATTTTTGGGTTAGATATGGACCAAACCTGCGAAGGGGGAAGGAGTAGAGCTTCAAAGCCAGGCTCTGCCCTCAGAGCAACCCTTCCCATGTCTCCCCCATGGCTTGGGGGCCATCCCCGTGGCATTGTGGGACTTTGCTTATCTCCCATCCGCAACAGGAGCACGCAGCCCCCTCGCCCGGCCCAGCAGCCTGGCCAGCTTCTTGCTCAATGCGGGCAGCAAAGCTCATTTTCTGTCTGGGCAGAAAAATCTGGTCAACAAACCCCCAGTTGCTACTGGACAAGCCTAAATCCAGCAGAATTAGCCAACAGCCAGTCCAAGGCATGTTTCGGTGAGTTTTTTTTTAAAGCCGTGTGCTCCAGCGATAGCTCCAGCAGCTGTCGAAAGCTTGGAGAGTGAGGATTTGAACGCCGGATGTCCCAGCTTCCATGGAGAGGTGAGAATTACATCGGTGTCTAACCCTTCCAGCGAGGATTTATCAGGCGGGGTTCTGGCTTTATAAAATCCTGCTTACCAGTCGCCCTGGGCGAGTTATTTACTTTGGCGGCAGATCCAGCCGTAATAACCGTTATTATCCCCACCAAAACCCAACCGATGGGTCGCAGCAGATGCCCAGCTGCAAAATCTACAGAAGTGATAGATGGCTGCTAGGGACACAGGTATCCCTCACATTCAAATCAATTAATTTGCAAATTACACATCTAATGTACACGTTCAAACCGCTGGGACACTGGTTTTCTGGTTTACAGATGTAAAACCCAGATATGTCCTCTAAAATGACGTGGCTGACCAATCTAGGCTGGCTAATTGTCAATCTAAATCAATAAATGCTGATATGCACCCTTGAAGTAATGTCTCTTGGGCCAAAAATGCCTTTTTATTTCATGAATTCCATTTATTCCATTTATTTAATTTATTTCCCAAATGGCTTGTGTTGGGTAACCTGCAATATTTTGTAGATTAGGTGGTTCAATGCCCAACGACAAGACAGCTGGGAAGAGGAAAACTGGCTTTGAGAAGGGCGGTGTTGACTTTTGAGGATGAATTTTCATGCTTGAAGAGTGACACGAAGTCAAGAATAAAAATGTGAAGGAACGAGTAGAGGGAAGAATATGAAAGACCTTAAAAAGCAAATTCTGTAGTATTGTTTCGGAAGTAAAACTTTAGTGTTTAAAAGTGACCGATAAAGGTGAATTCGGAAAAATCTGGGTGGATACACCCCGACGGAGGTCTGGCAGAACAACCTTGCAGCACAGGCTTTGGGCTCAGGGAGGAGCACGCTTCACTCCTATGCTAAACCAAGCCAAGTTATTTGCTTATTAAATAAATCCGCATTTCATACCCTTGTCCGAAACAATAATGATTTTAAACCCTGGAGATGAAAAAAACAAAACAAAACAAAACAAAACAAAACAAAAGACCAAACCACCATACCCAGGTTATTTAGGAATTGTTTAGGTTTTTTTTAGTGGGAGATGAATACGCATAGGAACTTTCTTTCTTGAACTTAGAGGTGTTGGTCCTGCAGCAGCTTCGTTAGGAGCTATTTGTTGCCTATTGTTGAAGCAGGGACACCGTGAGTCAATCAGCAGTGATTTAATAAGCGATAAGTGAAGGTTGCCTGAGACCTCCTGGCTTGTTTTCCTTATCTCATTCCTGTGGATTTTGCTCCAAAGGCTGCAGCTTGCCATGGCCTGAGCAAACGCTATTTATTTCTCTGATACACTAAAAAAAAAAAAAAAATCCCACAAAAGAAAAAAAAAAAGGGGTCGTTTCATGCCTGGTTTGGGCACACAAAGGATTTACAGGCTCCCTGGAGAGCATCTCTAACGGGAAAACTTTCCTGGCTCACTCAGCTTCATAAATAAAAACGGCTCGTCTCAAAAATTAGCGTGTTTTCAGCCCAAACCGACTGAAAAAGGGATGGCAACTTCCCCAAAGAGGGCAGAAAGGTTGGCAGTCCGTGCAAAATTTTAGTTCGTACTTTCAGTTCTTGAAAAAGCTGCGAAGTATTTGCAGAAAAACAGGCGGCTGCTCCTGCCCGGACAAAGAGCGGAGGATGCGGGCACAGCCCGAAGGATGGGCTCCATGATGTCCCCTGACAGGCTAAAAGGTGTTTTATAGGACTGCACAGGTTTAAAATGGCTAATACGCAACTTCTAGGCAAAAATCTATTTGGAAATAAGGAGGTACTGGGAACGAAGGGGTAACTGCACCAATTTACTGGGAAAAAGGAGCGTCACTCCTGTCCCGAGTCCAGCTCCTCAGCATCACACGCCGTGGCCGCGTGGCTGGTGGCACCGAGGACTTCGGAGCCAGATCTTACAAAGGGCAGGACAAAAACTGGGTTCTTTTGCTTGTGTTTTATGCCAACAAAACCTCACAGGCAACATGGAAAACTACAAAAACCAAACAGTAATGAGCAGAGCGAAGAAATCCCGTGTGAGCCGGAGGGAGGTTAGGCAGGTTATGAGTGATTTATTTACTTTTTTGTTGTTATTTTAATCACCAAAGCAAAAATAAAAACATAGCGAAGGGCTTTACTCTTTGCTGGTTAAAAACTATATGTAAAGGCAGTCAAGGGCTCAAGGGCCTTTGGACCAAGGATCTAACCAAGGCCAGGTTGGACGGGGCTTTGAGCAACCTGGTCTAGTGGGAGGTGTCCCTGCCCATGGCAGGGGGTTGGGACTAGATGGTCTTTAAGGTCCCTTCCAACCCAAACCCTTCTTTGATTCTGTAATTCTATGACCTTTGCACACAGTGTATCGAAGCGTAAATACGCCTAAACACAGCAACAACATCTCCAATTTTACCGCATAAGTACTGGGGTATGCAGTCAAGTGTGTTAAATGTTATTTTTCTGATTTATTTAATCACTTCACTTAAGAAGCCTTCTAAACCAAAAATCAACCCCTAAAATGTGAACGTGACCAAAAAATGATTGGATATAAAAGGCAGCGGGGAGGGGGGGGGAAGTACACTCACTGATTTTCTCGAGAAAATATATAACAAACCTTGCAAAAAGTAGAATGCAAATACTAAAGCTTAAGTAAAAATACGTATACGAGGGACAATGCTCGTAAAAACCCGACAGAGAGAGCGGGATGTCCCCGATTGCCAAGGGATGCATTTGTTACCTTGTAGAAATGCTCGCAGGTGGCTGGAGAGTTTGGAGCAGCCTTGCCCAGGCGCCGCGGACAAAGCTGGGAAGAAATAAAGATTAATTATCTGCATTTATACCATCCTGTTCGGCATCTCCTTGTGCCCTGCCATAAAGCCTGAGCTCCCGTAAGGGACCTAAAGCTGCCTGAAAGTCTAGAGAAGCTGGACGGAAGCATTGCATCCCCCCGGCCTTCGCACACCAGCCTTTCCGCTCCATCTGTGAAGCACCACGGACCATCCCCACTGCTCTCTGTTCCTGCTGAGGAGACCTCAGTGTTCCCCTTTTCGGCATCTGAAATAAGTCCCAGGTCATTCCCTTCCCAGTCTTTGATTTTCCATGCTGGCCGCTGGATCTCAGCAGGCTTGTGCTCACTGATGAGAGCTCACTGATTATTTTCTATTCCAGGCCAAACGGTCTGTCCGTTTCTGAGGGTGGTGGGGAATATATTTCATCCCCACCTTCTCCCAGAGAGGGGTGAGAAAGGAAAAATACGGATGGTCTTTCTCATTAAAGAGACTCTTTAGCATCATCGTGCTTTAGAACAGGGCTTGGAACTGGCTCTTAAAATGACCTTTCTGCACTGTTCAGACTTCTTCTGAAAATCAGCCAAAATGGGGAGGAAAAAGCCCATTAACACAGTAACACAGTGAAAACTTGCTGGAATTCCAGATGAAAACTTCAAAGGACACTGGCATGATGGAGGTGGGACAGGCGGGGGATGGAGATAGGATGGAGGTGGGATGGAGGTGGGATGCAGGCAGGGTGGAGGTGGGATGGGCAGGGGATGAAGATAGGATGGAGGTGGGATGCAGGCAGGATGGAGATGGGCAGGACGGAGACAGGATAGTGGCAGGATGCAAGTAGGATGGAGGTGGAATGCTGGTGGGATTGAGGAGGGATGGAGGTGGGATGGAGGCAGGCTGGAGGAGGAAAGCAGGTGGGATGCAGGTGGGACTGAGGAAGGATGCAGGCAGGTTGGAGGAAGGAACCAAGAGGGATGGAGATGGGATGCAGGTGGGACTGAGGAGGGATGCAGACAGGCTGGAGGAGGGGTGGAGGCAGGTTGGAGAAGGAAAGCTAGATGGGATGCAAGTGGGCTGCAGGCAGGCTGGAAGGAGGGAACCAAGAGGGATGGAGGTGGGATGGAGGCAGGATAGAGGCAGGATGGAGAAGGAAAGCAGGCAGGCTGCAGGTGGGCTGGAGGAGGGAACCAAGAGGGATGGAGGTGGGATGGAGGCAGGATGGAGGCAGGATGGAGAAGGAAAACTAGATGGGATACAGGTGGGCTGCAGGCAGGCTGGAAGGAGGGAACCAAGAGGGATGGAGGTGGGTTGGAGGCAGGATGGAGAAGGGAAGCAGGCAAGCTGTGGGCAGGCTAGATGAGGGAAGCAGGTGGGCTGGAGGAGGGAATCAAGAGAGATGGAGGTGGGATGGATGGAGAAGGGATGTGGGTGGGATTGAGGAATGATGGAGGTGGGATGCAGGTGGGACTGAGGAGGGACGCAGGCAGGCTGCAGGCAGGCTGGAGAAGGGAATCAAGAGGGATGCAGGTGGGATGGAGGCAGGATGAAGAAGGGAAGCAGGCAGGCTGGAGGAGGCAATCAAGAGGGATGCAGGTGGGATGGAGGCAGGATGAAGAAGGGAAGCAGGCAGGCTGGAGGAGGCAATCAAGAGGGATGGAGGTGGGATGCAGGTGGGATGGAGGCAGGCTGGAGGAGGGAATCAAGAGGGATGAAGAAGGGAAGCAGGCAGGCTGGAAGAGGGAATCAAGAGGGATGGAGGTGGGATGGATGGAGAAGGGATGTGGGTGGGATTGAGGAATGATGGAGGTGGGATGCAGGTGGGACTGAGGAGGGACGCAGGCAGGCTGCAGGCAG
>VFFE01007007.1:87850-100693 GCA_008921705.1 Burhinus oedicnemus
AAAAAAAAAAAAAAAAAAAAAAAAAAAACAAACCTCAAAAATTTTCAGGTAAACCATCCAACAGGAGAGAAGGGAAAAAAAAAATACTTAACCTCAAACAGTAAGACTCCGATGAGCATTTGTAACCATCCAAGCAGATGGCAAGGGTGGTGAGGAGTGGAGTCTGGCACAGCCACACCGTCGCCCCAGGGCTGCAGCTCACCGGCATCCCATCCTTTGTCACTGTCCCCGGCCCTGTGACACCCTGCTGCCTGGCCGTCCCCACCGGCAAGGGACGAGGAGCCTTCTGCCTCCGCTACCCATCCGCCGATCATCTCTCCCCCTGCCATCCCCGCTGCCCATCAGTTCTCGCCCGCCTGGACGTACTCCTCGGTGGCCTTGGAGATGGTGCTCAGGTACTGCCAGCTCAGGGCGGCCAAGAGCATGGCGCACGACAGGTAGATGGGGGAGTAGTGGTTCCGTGATGCCATGGGGCTGCTGGGCAAGCTCATGGCACGGATGGAGGCGATGACCTGCTGCGTCTTGTTGGATGATGGGTCCGTGCTTGGGATCTTCTGGTAGATCTGGGGAGGGAGGAAGGAGGAGTTACAGTTCCCACCCAAGGCTGAGGAGACAAACAGGACCACTACATGGAAGAGGAAGCCTTAAGGGCCACTGTGTCCTCCAGAGCAACCTCAGTGGTGGACTGCCATGGAGCAAGGGATGCCTGGATGGGGCCAGTGCCCATTTCCCTTGAGAAGTGCATTAAGCCAAGCAGCCTCTTGAGGGCACCCCATGACGGGAGATGGACCACACGGCCCCAGACACAACCCCTCAACCCCAAGTGGTGTTGCTGGGACCAGAGGTTCTTGCCTAGCAATCCTCACTCACTGCCGGTGTCCTGCAGCCCCCCCAAACCAGTGAAGACACCTCCAGTGAGTGCCAGGAAATGGCCATCCTCATCAGATAACCCCATGGTGTCTGGGGTTTTTCTTTTCATGGTCTGCAAACCCAACGGTCTTTGAGATACTTGTCTGCATGAGTCTTAGGGAGGAGTGCACCAGCAGAGACCCTTCTCTGGGCTAAGGTGCTGAGGTGTCACTGTCACTTGCCATGGGGCTGCCCAGCCCACAAAGGGAGCTCTAATCACCCATGGTTTGGGGTCTACCTGGTGTAGAAGTAATGTCTTTTTAGTTAACAGCCCTCGCCGGATTTGGTTTTGGGGGTTGGAGGTTTTTTTTTCATGAATCTATCCACCAGATGTTCCTCCACATGAACTTTTGACCTCTACAGTACCCTGAGTTCAGGAGTCCCACTGCTTTAACCACCTGTGAAGAGCTGCCCTCATTTACTGTTGGCCATGAAGCACGAGGAAAGAGCCACCACACCACGCTGCCAGCTGCAACCAGGGACACAGTGAAAACAAGACTGCGGGCTGTGGAGCAGCCCGTGGAGAGATGATGCAACCTGTTCAGAAGCGTGTTATGGGAAAGGTCCTCTGTGCCTGCTCAGCCCAAGGGAAGTCCTGCGCTGTGGCAGCTGACTCCCCTGGCTCTCCACCAGAAGGACAGCAGGACCTCGGTCTGTGCCTCTGAACACAGGCACAGACCAAGGGTACGTTCAAGGGAACACATCAAACACCCAGTTAGGTCCAAGTCAAAACCATATCAGGGTCACCATGCGCTGCTGCCACTGAACTGACTAAGAGATTAACAGATTCATGGGTTTTCCCAATTCCACACCAGGAATGGGCACGGAAACAGCCAGAAATTACGTGAAGCGAGCTGCTCAACCTACCTCTTCCACATACTGGTACATGATGGCTTTGACAGCTTGTATGTTTGTGGCGTCCATCATTAGAGTGACAGCTTGTCCCTTCCGGATCTTCACGACACCCCTGAACACCTGCTTGTTGTTATAGCAGGCAGCCAACGTGGCAATAGCCATCACCTAAGGAGAAACACCAAGAGGCCTTACTGCATTGCGAGGAGCGTGCCAAGGGAGTAACCCCGGCCCTAGTGAAATCGATGGCAAAACACTCTGGAGCAGAACCACAATCTGACCACCAGCAGAAACGGCAGATACCAGGAAAGAACGAGGAGATGGAGAATAAAACAGGCTAATGCTGACATGATATATAATCCCCACACCCCTCCAACTTCTCATCAGCTGGGCTGCAGACGATGAAGAACCGCTTGAAAGCGTAACTCACCTGGGGGATAGCGCAGAAGTTGAAGACACTTTGGTTTTTCAGGCGGGATAAGTATGTGAGGACATCAGGGACATGGTGGAGGGCGTTGGTGATGAGCTCGTTCAGACACTGGACAGCCATATCAATGTTCTCTGGTTTGGCAAGATCCGAGAGCTTCTTTGCGTATCTGCTCCAGACCTAAACATCAAGATAAGGACTCACAAGTTGGAGGGTACATTCGTGCCGTAAGAGAGACATCAGTAACAGTCTGAGGTCTGGGAGAGCAACAAGAACCACCAGAGACCCACGAAAGCCTTGAAGGACTGGGGCTTGCTAGGCTAAAGAAAAGAAGGGTGGGCAGGCTGCAAAGACACCACAGTGGCCTTTGCATATACAAAGGGATTGCAAAGAAGAAAGATGCAAGTCATATCCACATCTTCTCTGGGCAGGGCAAGGAAAAGATGCCTCACGCATCAGGCTGACATCAAGAAATGCTCTGTGAGACAGGTGAGCCACATGGAAAAGGGAGAGAAAAATTCTTGGAGGGCCTAAAGAAGAGCAGACAAGGATCTGTCAGGCACAGGCAGAGCTGATCCTGCCTTTGGGAACAGACTAGGTACCCTCTCGAGATCTCACCCAGCCTTATCCTCCCTCATTCCTAGAGCCAACATAACAGAGAGGGGAAAAATCTGCCCAACAAGTTCTTGGCAGCGTGGGGACACATCATCTCATCCCCACATCTGTACCCAGACACCTATAGATGGATATGGAACTTGTCACCCAGCTGTCATTAGAAGAACTGTTACTATCAAGAAGATGTACAACCAACAGTAGCGATCTTATGCAGCACAGCTTTACTGTAGGGTCTTCACAAAATTAAAGCAGACCGTCAAGTCTCTCTTGTTAACTTTGATTTAAAGGGACATGAGAGACACGACAATTTTAGCTGTGCACCTTCCGCTACGCACCCTGTAATGCATTCCCAAGACAGGTGTCCTGGGAAGCACGGATGGTTGGCTCCATCCATTATAGTTCTTGGACAGAAGTATTAAAGACTATCAAGGGACACCAACAAACAGTGGGAAAAACCCTGGCTTTGGGAATTTCAAAGGAAGTTCCAGCAGGAACGCTTCGAACGAGAGGATGCAACTCACTGTATCAGAGCAGCAACAACAGTATGTTCCATCTTAGCGCATTTCCCAAAGAGGCACAGTAGAAATGCTCGCCCCAAGGTGATGTTTTCCCTCACCTCTCTGGGCCAGAACTCCCTTCCCTCCAGCTGGTCCTCCAGATAGTCACGGATGATGTTGGTTTTCTGCAGGAAGAGGCCCATGGAGTTGGCCAGCTCTGTGTCCTGCCCAACGATAGGATCTTCTAGCTCTGATGCAGAGAAGAGACGGGAAAGGCCGATCCCAACCAGCCCAGCAACGTAGTGACAATACTGTGAAGCACCAAGAAGGGAAGGTGCAGGAAGAAAAACCAAGATAAAAGGAGCAGTTACAAAATCTGCCTATTTGCCACACTGAGTTTTACAAAAACGATGCTCAGAAGCAGTTAACAGTATGTTTTCTGCAAGTTCTCACGGTCCCCGCCCTGGGATGTCTCAGCTTTCCCATGCCCAGCAAACACCTCTCCAAGGATGTCCCACCAAGGCGCCACTCTGCCTCCAGCAGCTGAATGAACCGCCCACAGGGGAACAGCTGTTGTGATGGGTCACCCAAAACACGTGCTGGTGGGTGAGACCGACAATACACACCATCGTCCCGTTACCCACAGGACCAGCAGCCTCTCAAAGCCTTCCCAAGCCCACACAGCCTCCCTCAAACAGCTGAACCCTCTTCCCACAGGGATGCTCCGTCTCCTCTTTCCCCAGAGACAAGGTGGACCCTACTCATGCTCAGTCCGGTCCTCTGTCCAGACTGACTTACCTTATCCCACTCGTGCTGGGAGTCAACCTTCTTCTCCAAGAACTCCGCCATCCCAACGCCCATCTTGTGGCAAATATCTGAAATCACGTCCTGGTAGACCTTTGACAAGTTCCTGAACTCCATGGAGATCTGCAGCGCAAACCAGCACAAGGGAAAAAAAAAAAAAAAGACAGCGTCAGGAAAAAATAGCAGAGCTCGACATTTATTAAGAAATGAGAAAAAGACTGTTTACCAGGCTCCTATCCCACCCTGGCTGGAGATCTAGGACAACTCCCACAACCAGAGTTGTTTCAAGGCCCTTAAAGCACAGGCTCGGTCTGTTCTCAGTCTAAGCGGAACCATCTCTGGCGGTAGATCAGACACAGCAATATCTTTGGGAAGGCTCTGCGGCCTTGGACTAGTATCATCTGGGAGTTGCAGGACAAAACTAGCTACACTTGGTGCACAGAGTTGGGGTTTTTTTTGTAATTTGGGAGAGGACCCCATCACGCCAACCATGGGAAAAGACAGGGGAGGTTTCTGGTGCTCTGTTCTCCTGAGCCCTCTCCAGCTCTGGCTCCACAGGGCACATTTTGCACAACTGGAAAGGCATCAGGCAACGGAGAAAGCACAAAATCCTTCTTCTGCATCTCCAATGACACGATTCAATGACTCAGTTGCTCTCGCACTGGAAAGAAAAGTGCATCCTCCCCTTCCCAAAACTGTGGAGCACCGTGTTTTACTGTGCCGGGTGCTCTTCTCCATCAGTGGGTAACTACGGCCAGCCCCGGGTGCGTGTCTGGTAAGGACAGCAGTCTGAGCAACTACAGCTCAGACAAGACCACCGCCACAGATCCAGGCTCTCCTCCTTGCCCTGTGTCTCCGTCTGTCTGTAAAATAAGCGTACCGACTCTGCTTCTGTCTCAACGGCTTGAATCCACCACACGGAGAAGCACGACCTGCCAGTACACCTCTACCAGATATTACTAAAACCATACCTGAATATTGTCCTGGTTTGAGGTAAAACAGAACCAATTTTGTTCAGTAACTTTACTTTTTAGCTAAGCCTCTTGTAACTGCTGAAATTAACAGCACGATGTGCAGAAACTGTTCACTCTCAGTGTGGCAAGACCCGTGTTTATAGTTGATGCCAAGGAATGGGATGAAGAGAGGCTCCTGCTTATCCTTATGGCTCTAAAAACCAAGGGCAGCCAACTTTGGTACTGGCCCCCTTGGAGGGTTGGAAGCGGAAAAGCGTAGGGGGGTCACCCCTGCGGGGAGGAGCGGACAGGACAGGTGACCCCAAACTGACCAACAGGGTGTTCCATCCCATCTGCCTCATGCTCAGGATAAAAGCTGAGGGATCAAAGGGTCAGCTCTCTCTCTTCAATGGCCAGCGTCCAAGGAGGACTCTGTCTGTTCGTCCGCCTTTGATCCTGATCCTGAATCCAGATCTGGAATCCAGTTCCTGTCCATCACTGAGTCCAGTCTGGGACTTCCCCAGCGCCTGCTGGTGACATGATCATCATCCTGGGAGCTTGATATGGTTTTGTATATATTTCATTGTTTTCTTTTTATTATTTTATTATTAATATTTCATTAAAGTAGTTTAGTTCCTTCTAAACTCTTAAGTCTCTCTCTTTCTCTCTCTCCTGCCTCCCTTCGGAAGCAGAGCAGGAGGGAGAGCATCTGTCGTTCCACCAGATTGGGCCAATCTGGCCCAAACCACGACAAATATGAACTCAGATTGCCCAAATGAATAATACATATACACCACAAGAGAACGACAAAGTACCATAAACACCTTTTCAGATGCTCTTCTAAAGCACCAAGCCACTGGCATACCTACCATGTCTCTACTGTGATACATCAAGAATCCCCTGACACAGCTGTCTCCTGTAACACACGCCCCTCCCAGATAGCCCCTTGTTATCCCAAGGCTGAGCATCAAAATTTACAATACACCTCGGTTTTCCAAACAATTACAGAATCACAGAATCCCCGGGGTTGGAAGGGACCTCTGGAGATCATCTAGTCCAACCCCCCTGCCACAGCAGGGTCACCCAGAGCAGGTCGCACAGGACGGCGTCCAGGCAGGTTTGGAATGTCTCCAGAGTGGGAGACTCCACCACCTCTCTGGGCAGCCTGTGCCAGTGCTCTGCCACCCTCAGAGGAAAGAAGTTCCTCCTCATGTTCAGATGGAACTTCCTATGTTCAAGTTTGTGCCCATTACCTCTTGTCCTATCACTGGGCACCACTGCAAAAAGACTGGTCCCATCCTCCCGGCACCCTCCCTTGAAGTATTTTTAAGCATTGATGAGATCCCTCTTCAGTCTTCTCTTCTCCAGACTACAAAGACCCAAGTCCCTCAGCCTGTCCTCAAATTATCCCATTCCCACTGCTCGGGAAAGCCCAATAAGGGTAGAATAAATTTAAAATGGTAAAAAGCTGAACACACCAGAACTTCCTCAGAAAATCAAATGCTCCTCGCTGTAACTACTACACTTTTTCTTCAACAGAGCTTAAAGAAACGCTAAAAAGTAAACCCAGCTATTCTTGATCAACGCGAGCAACAGCAAAACTGCGGCATCTGCCAAGGGCCAGTCCTTGTGCCCTCACCAAAACCAGCCGTCTCTATCCCCACCCAGCAGAGCCCAGCCTTGCCTTCCAGCCACAGGCGTCTCTTTTTGCTTTCGGCTTGATGGATCCCCTCTAGGACGACTGGCCAGATGGGTTCCCCTTCGGCGCTGGGAGATGCTGCATCTCAGCACGGCAAAGGTCCATCGTCCCGTTGCTCCTGCTGGGGCTGAAACCTGGCAGGAGCCCGGGACAAGCATCGCGGTTTCAGCTCTGCGGCTTTCCAAGGCCCTACAGCTACAGCTGCACCGGTAATTTAAATATCGAGCACGGACTCAATCACCGGCCCAGCTACCCCATTAGCGTGGCCCCGATGTGCTTCTGACCCCAAGCAATGCCCAGGCAGAGCCTGGGAAGTAGCATGGGTCAGAAATCACTTCTTAAGGACAGTCTGGGATGCAACCACCCTGTTCTGGATGCTGAGAGAGTTTAACGGCTTGGACGTGGCCGGACATTCTCAGTTGTCCTCCAGGTCAGAGAACAGGCTCCAATACTGCTTTAGATTGCTAGTGGAGATGCAGATTCCCTCTGGCTTCCTTTCAGAAGACTCCTTAGAGCAATAAGACTTTGGACAATATTGTTACTAACAGTGAGGGTGATTTTTATCTAATATGCGTGTCAAAGATCAGCAGACAGACTCCTGTAGCTCCAGAGCAGATCCTGCAGGACTGCGGCAAACGCTGGGCCATCCGTAAGCCAGACGCCAGACAAGCGTTCCTCCTCTCCCTGTCTGTTAGGTGTCACCGGACACCCAACCCAGGCAAGGCAGTGTTGGGCAACAAATCCAAATCGCTCTCCGCAAGGAGACAGTCAGTTACTCTTCCAACAGGGGAAGCAAAAAGCTACTTTTCAGAGCCAGCCCAGGTCACCTCTGGCTCACGTAGGGAGTTGCACAGTGTTTGGGTTTCTCATGCCAGCTCTGCATCCAGCCCCACCGGCAGGTGATGCCGCTCTTCCGAAGGGCTACGGGCTCGCCAGGGACTGAACGAGCTCAGCAGGCAGAGGCAGGCATACCGTGGAGAGACAACCACGCACACAAAGGTGACACGAGGCAGCTGAAGCGAGGAGGTGGATGACTTACCGTTGGGAAGTCTTCGAGCACCTGCCGGTCCTTCTCCTTGCTCTCCATGTATTTCCACTCTGGTTGATAGAGATAGGAGTGAAACTCGTGCAGCATCGGGACCTTTACATCTAAGCTGATGGTCATGTCATCCTCTATAGTGTCCAGGGCACGGAGAACTAGGTAGAATATACAGACGGCATGTCTAGGGGAGGGAGAAAAAACAATCATCCCTTACTTGGGATTGCTTGTTAGGTAGGACAAACAGCTTAGATTAACCACAGACGCACTTCCAGCTCTACACGACACACACTGACACTGCCAGGTCATTGATGCCTTTGGACACACAAACACTTCCAACACAACTCGTTTTTATGTTTCAAGCCGTACGGTCCTTCAGCCGCTGAGCAGAAGAGAAAGTGTTGATCTGAAAGCCCTCCCAGTCCCCACCACTGTATCCCAGTGTCTCCTACCGTCTGGAAACCAGCTTCGGTCAAGGGATGCCCACATCCAATCCCTCCTCCATCAAATCATAGAACGGTTTAGGTTGCAAGGGACTTTTAAAAGTCATCTAGTCCAACCCCCCTGCAACGACAGGGACATCTTCAACTAGATCCAGAGTGTCAACTTCCCCAGCCCTCACCTGGGGACGGTGGCTGTCCCCTGCAGTGCCGGAGCACAAAAGAAATGCATTAGAAACGTGCTGCTCAAATTCCAGTGTCACAGGAGCAGGTTAGGGATGGAAAGCACCAACAGCAGTGCTTCCCACCTACCTTGATCATCATCTCCTTGAACCTCCACTCCGAGCCACAGAGGTGCCTCCGCACAAACTGCCCATGGGCTGACCGCTGCGAAAGCCGCGGCACACCTGAGCTGGGTTAGGAAACCTAGGTTTTTCCCTCCGTGCAGAGAACTAGGGCACGGCTTTTGGCTTTCTAAGACGCGTACCAGGGAAGGGATGGGCTTGTAGAGTCTCCCCGGGCAGGGCAGGGCAGTGTGAGATCCAACCCTGCAGGCAAGACCCAAGGCTCTCGGCCAGCGCTCGCAATGACCCAGCAGGACAGAGCCCAAGGTCTGCTGTTGGAAAAAGCAAAGGCAAAATAAAGAAGGAAGGAAAAATACACCTGGTTTTGGTTTTTTCCCATTACTTCCCCTTCTCTGCACCCAGCACCCTTTTAACCTGTTTGGGTGGGGGGGAATAAGGAGGTCCCCTACTGCATAACAGCAATGTCAGCACCGGCAGATAAGAGCCAAAACACCCTGTATTTTATATCTCCATGCACAAGATGCTGGAGTCAGCTCCCTACATCCCAGCACCCCAGTGGAAAGCTGCTGGAGAGCCACTTCCCCACCCGCTCCCATCGCCCGTGCCTTCCCCACCCCGGCTCCGCATTTCCGCGGCTGAAGCATAAAAAAAAAAAAAAAAAAAGTCCCGATGGTGAGAAATATTGGCTGTGACTCCAGGATTTACAGAAAATAATCCCCTAGCTCTAACTGAGCACAGCGATACTTCAAGGAGATGATGCGTTTATTAATTGTTTAACAAATGGAAACTAGCTGGGACTGCTTAAATGCTAATTACTAGGCAAAAGCGTTGCTCTCCTGGGATGACGACATGCAAGCGGTGATTAAACAGTCAGGGAAAACCAACCGGCTCTTACAGCCAATACTCTTAAATTGGGCATTTTTTTCTTTAATTGAAGGCTCTTTAACACTTCTGTCAAACCACACATCTGAGTACTCACAAGCACCTCTCTCGTGCCCTCCTGTTCCTTTGCACGACTGAGTTTTTCCATTTCAGCCGGGCTGCAGACGCTCATCCGACACAATGCAAGCGCCCAGGACTCCCACCCCTTTCCACCAGCAACCAAGAAAAGGCAGAGCAGAAGCTGAAACGCCACCCCAGAAGCACCTCTCACATCTACACCACGCCAAGAGAAGAGCTAGCAATAACTCCAGGGCCCAGCATGGTTAAAACACTTATTTAATCCCTTTTCTGCATCCCTGACTTCCATCACATACTGAATTGAGTTCCGTGGCGATTTGGGCAAATCAAAGGAAGACATTTTTTAGGCTGAGGGTGGTGAAACTCTGGCCCAGGTTGCCCAGAGAGGTGGTGGATGCCCCATCCCTGGAAACGTTCCAGGTCAGGTTGGACGGGGCCCTGAGCAACCTGGTCTAGTTGAAGATGTCCCTGCTCATGGCAGGGGGGTTGGACTAGAAGACCTTTAAAGGTCCCTTCCAACCCAAATTATTCCATGATTCTATGAAACGTAAGATCACAGAAACAACTACACAGTGAGCGTGGTGGTCTGCCTCCAGCTCCCTGTTTCTCTGCAGCGTTCCCAAGCACCATGGTCCCAGGTAGGCTCCAACCAGAGATCCATGGGGATGACAAAGGCCAACCAAAGCCACGTAGTCTTCACCAGTAAACACGTATGATAGTGCCAGGAAGAGGACATTCCAGCATTATCTGCCCTTCACACAACTGGAAGCATCTACTTCCACAGAGCAAGCCTGGTTTCATCTCAGGGCTCAAGCTCCAGCCCTGTCCTAGGCGCAGCTCCCCCCCATTCCCAGGTGAGGAGGTCTCCTTTCTCCTTGCCACCACACGCGCAAGGCCGGTCCTCTCCACAAAGCAGCTAAACCCGCAGGAATTGATCCTGAAGGGTCCCAGGGACAGGCAGGACCACTGGGCTGGCAGCAAGGGAAGGCAGGAGCATCCCTCTCCTCCTCTCCACCACCAGGACAGGAGTTACGACGTTGGCTCGTACCTCCTCTCCACCACCAAGAGTTATGATGTTGGCTCAGCTGCCGTTGTGTGGAGCCTCCCACCTTCCAAGAAAACGCCCTAACCATGGAGCAACGGGCGAGACAGGGCCCCGGCCAGCAAAACACACGGTTTATGGGGCCAAAAAAAATTAAGCAGGAAGAAAGCAAACATTTTAGCTCAACTCCCTGTGCGCTAGCCTGGGCAGCGTCGCTCCGAGCGCTCATCCGGAAGCTCTCGGGAGGACGTGTGGAAACTCTCCCGGGAGCAGGGATGCGAACCGGGCAGCAAGAGCTTCAAGCTTTCCCCCAGCCTTCAAACAAGGAGATTTCACTCCAAAGAAGCAGCAAAGTTGCGGCCAAGGAAGGGATGGGGCTGTGGTGTAGGACACCGCGCTCCGGAGCAGACCCATGGTTGTTTTAACGCTCGCATCCTACACCACCAGCTCCTTCAACCAGCAAGCACAGAGACAAATATTACGCCAGCTGGAACCACTGGGGTCCAGTTTAACCCCCCTACTGGGGTCAACGTCAACGAAAGCGCTTCTTGGACGCGAGGCAGCAAAATTAATTCCTTCGTTAAGCTTGCTGCTCCGTCTATTCCTGTATTCTGCCTATTTTGCGTTTCCTTCTTTTGTCCCTAAACTCTTCAGCGGAGCTCCCGTGCTTTGAGAATCATTTTCTTCTGATCCGCTGCAGAGCCAGCTGTAATCCAGCAGCAATCCCTGGGCAGCCTGGAGGTTGGCAAAGACCGGGCAATAGCATTTTTAGGATGCCAGGCAGAATTTTCTGCGCCCTGAGGGTAGGGAGCCTTCCCCGATCCCCGAGCAAGCTGCTCTGCGAGGATTAAAAAACTGAAAAGACAGACAAGAAAGATAACTGCAGGAAGATCAAAGCCCGCACACCGCATGCAGACACTGCTAAAAGGTTTCAAGGTGTTTTATTGATTCCCCTTCTTTTTTTTTTCTTTTTCCTTAATTTCTACATTATACCAAGCATGGGAGAGGGGAAAAAAAAAAAAAAAAAAAAAAGTTTGGTTTTGGCCCCACTCATACCTTTCCACACAACCCTGGCCAAACCACTGAATTTCTTTGTTTTTTCCTGTAAAACCGGCTGCAGACACCATTTCATAAACGCTGGACCAGAGCTACGGGGCACCGTCCAAAATGCCAAACCAGGGCTCACAAACCCAACAGAAAACTCGGCGGAGTCGCAACCGCAGCAATAAGACGCGTTCGGTGCAACTTGTCGGAACCCCCGATTTTGAGGATTAACCGGCGAGACATCTACCTGCTGAAATCCATCATTTCTATACGAATAATACGAATATAATACATCCGGCATGTACACATGCAGGAGGCCCCAGGCCAGCTGAGCTTTGTTGCAATCACCATCGGAAGCTTTCCCGCACGGGTCAGCAAAATTTATACGGGGGGGAAAAAAAAAAAAAAACAACAAAAAAAAACGTACAGCAAGTCCCCTCCGATGATTTCATGGGTTTTTAAAGGCGGCTGCTTCCAAAGGTACCTTCCAGCAGGGTCCAGAGCCTGGGTCAGCCCCAGGTTTGTTTTTTTTCTCCTCGCTGAAGGCCAGCGCCAGCCTTGGCACCGCCAGGACACATTCCCAGGGTGTCACAAACAGCACATGGCCAGGCGCCGCGTTTTAACCGTCTGCTGGCCAAGAAGACGTAGTGCCCGTCCCCAGGAACCCAGCGGAGGGCTGGAGGCTTTACATCCAGCCAGCTCGGACGTGAAAATCCCCACGTCCGGCTGCCCCGGGCTGGGGACGGACGGAGCGTCACCCGGCCAGCTCAGCCCAGCACCCTGGGGATCTGCTGCACGGGGAGGGGGTGGGGGGAGCAGAAGCATTTTCCAGCAGCTCAGCTAAAAAGAGGTGGGGGCATTGCATGGACCACCTCCTGAGGAGCCCCAGGGACGGCGGGGGGGGGGACTGCACCCACCACCTACTTACTGAAGAGCCCCCTAGTATGAGGGGGGCAATGCACCCACCACCACCCGAGGAGCTCCGGTGTTGGGGTGGGGGGCAATGCACCCACAACCTCCCAAAAAGCCCCAAGACTGGGGAGACAGTGCACCCACCACCTCCCAAGGACCCCCGGTGTCAGGGGGGGCATTGCACCCACCACCTCCCAAGGAACCCCAGCTTCGGGGGGGGGCATTGCACCCACCACCTCCCAAGGAGCTCCGGTGTTGGGGTGGGGGGCAATGCACCCACAACCTCCCAAAAAGCCCCAAGACTGGGGAGACAGTGCACCCACCACCTCCCGGGGACCCCTGGTG
>VFFE01007007.1:112366-127187 GCA_008921705.1 Burhinus oedicnemus
GCAGTGCAGGGAACAGGCATTTTGAAGTTCCCTTTCTGGGTGAACTGGTTTAGCCAGGCTCAAAAGGCCACAGGAGGAAGACAATGGGCTTGAAAAAATATAAAAGACCAGTTTTGAGCTTGGAAGCCAAGTGGAAGGTGGAGAAAGGAAAAGCCACATCCTCACTCCTGCCTGAGTCTTCTCAGCATCCTTCAAAGTTCAGGTCTTAAGAGGCTGAGGATAAAACCTGGATGGGCTGGGGTCAAATTCCCTCTTTGCTTGCTGATAAACTGGGGACTGAACAGAAGTGCTAGAGCTGTGTGAAGATGCCTGTTCTCCCAATGCCTGAGGAGGAGCCTATAGGGAGGAAATCTGGTGGTCTTGGACATCTATCCAGCTCTGCAGACCCAAACAGCATAGCTGGCAGCTGTGTAATGGGGTGAAAGCTTGGGAGATGAGGACTTGGCAGTTACTGGGGATTCCCTCTGTGATCTTTGCCATAGCTTTCTCTCCGTGTCTTCTCCCTCATTACAAAACAGGATCAGTTAATCTACGGCAGCAGGACAGTAAAAAATTGAAATTCAAGTACTTCTTAAGACTTCAAAAGCTGGAAGCCCCCTTGGTGCAGAGAAACCAGACTCTCCTTTAGTTGTAACCTCACCATGTATTAGCTTCAGTCATCGGGCTTTGTAAGGGGACCGAGAGCTTAAAAGACGACTTGCAGCAAAGGCAAAGATCTCCCCTTGCAGGGCTCTCTGGCATATCTCAGTCTCCAAAAAAAGGGGTTACACAGTGACAGATGAAACCCAGTCACTTGTACTGAATATATTTACTTAGGTAGAGCAGCTGGCATTACTTTAACCACACTCCTACATTGCATCCCTGGACATACTGTCCTTTTCTTCTTGGAAATTCTCTTCCAGAAGAAAAAGCAGGAATTTGGCCATTTTTGCAAGATTTCCAGATTGCCAGCTCCCCAGCCGAGCGACAAAATTACCTGTACAGATCTGCACAACTCCTGCATTTATATTTCTCGTGGGATTTTCCAAGCCTTACCCCAAGGCTGTGCAGAGTTAACAGCACGCGTTGTTGCTTGCTGTCAAGGACCAAGCCTGGTACCCAACGGGCCATTCCTGACTACACAGATGTACCCAAGGATAGATAACCTGTAGACCAGAACATGAAAGAAGGCAAGGGCCTGGGTGCCAGGGTGCCGACACTGCCTGGCTCGGTCACTGCAGTGCCTAGGAGATGGTTTTCACAAGAGGGCGCTGGGTGGCTGTGGCTGGTGGCAGCGCTCAAGCCGCCAGTGTCATTTTTGACACTTGCAGGGGGAAGGCTGGGTTTGAGCACAGACAGGTCTGGGCCATGCAAAGGGCAGGGCAGGTTGGGGACGGATCCTCATGGAAGACAAGGAGTGGGGAAATATGGCCCTGAGGCTTGCTGGCTCCTTTCTGCCTGAGGTCCTGATGGACCCATGTCCTTGGGGCACAGACTGCAGAGACCTTCTCAAATACCCTCACCAAAACAAGCAAGGACAGGCAAAATATCAATGCCAGGATGTTCCCATGCATACCCCATCCTGACCCCACTGGCTTTGGGATGTCCTGACCTGCCCCACAAGCTCTGCTTCAGCTCACCCAACAGAGCTGGGATCAGGGTGTCCAGAAAAAGTGGGCAGTCACCATGAAGCCACCGGGGAATAAGGACCCTGAGGGTAAGAGAAGACGGACTGGTGCTGTGGTGGAGCTGGAAAGGGTTTCCATTGGTCCTAATATGTCTGTGGCACAGACTGGCTTCTGCTAAACCAACACCACAGTACTGCCCCTGTGTCCTTACAGCCTCTTCCACCGCCTGGCCTGGGGGTCTGCAGAACGAGTCTGGACAATACAAGATATTGGAGTGTACCAAGCACAAGGCAATCTGGCTTATTTTCGAAATCTGGACCGAAACCTCCTAGGTTGGGCAGATGGGGACCCAAGGAGTTGAAACATCCTTGGCATCTTCACCTAGCCAAGATCTTTTTGCCTCATCCTCACACACAGCCGTGCCCCACACGTGTGATCTTGACTTACCAGCCTCCTCTGAGGTTTGAACAAGGGCCGGTTGATGCCGTTCATCTTGTGGTAGAGCCCGCAGGCGTTGCAGAGGTAGTGCCCCGTGCCGTCTCTCCTCCAGAGCGGGGTGGACATGGCCCCACAGTTGACACATTCTCGCCCCTCCGAATAATCATCAAAGAATTCTGCTGCCATGATGGGAGAGAAGGGAGAAGATGTGGTTAATTAGGCAGCTGTACATTTAATTTCTGGTCTGGTTCTCAATATTTGAGCCCAGAAGTGACCTTTTAAGAAGTCACAAACATTCAGGTTTTATAGGGTACAAGAAACAGCTCTTCCTTTCTCAAGGAAAACCCTGGGATATTTGGGAAGAGGAACCCCTTTCCCTGCCATACAGTCAGTGTTGGCTGCAGGACTTCTGTGGCAGCGGGGATGTGCTGGGACACGGACACAAGGAGACAGAAATAGAAACCTCTCCTTCTGCTCTGACGTTATCCAATTTTCAAGATTGCACATAGCCAGGGAACACAGATTGGGACAGGCAAACAGCCGTGTTTACAATCAAGACAAATTGCCTGTGACCACGGACAAAGGCAAGCCCGGACCCACGAAGCAGAACTGCCCAGAGATCAGACAGCTGCCCGAGCATCTCTCAACGGGGCTCAAGCAAATGTGGGCAGGGAAAGCCATGCCTGTATGCCCTGCTGCCCTGCAGGTCTTCTCACCCAGCCCATGCCAGCTCCCACCTTCTGCAGAGGGGAATGGCTGCAGAGAGCCAAGGGGGAGAGACGATCACATGCCTTCACCCTATTGTCTGCACGAGGAGCATCTCCTGAACTGCAAGAATCCACACGGACAATCCCAGCTTAGGCTGTCAGCTAACAGACATCATTGGGTATTCACAGGTATCACAGAAACTCAGCTTCTGAGGCAAATCTCCATCGTGCTTGATGTCACTCTCCAGGGCATGGTGCATTCACCCACCACATACCTGGTTCACCCTCCACTGGGGCCCAGCTGCAGCTGTAATGTAAGGGTGAGGACAAATGCCCTGGACTGGGCCAGTCCAATTCCTCTGGCTATGGTAGGTCCATATCATCTGCAAGGCAGTGCAGAGGTCAACACAACGCGCCTCGACTGCACCATCATTTGGAAAGACACAGGTCACAGAATCACCGAATCACTGGGGTTCAAAGGGACCTCTGGAGATCATCTAGCCCAGCCCCCCTGCCACAGCAGGGTCACCCACAGCAGGTTGCACAGGATAATGTCCAGGTGGATTGGAATGTCTCCAGAGTGGGAGACTCCACCACCTCTCTGGGCAGCCTGTGCCAGTGCACTGCCACCCTCAAAGGAGAGAAGTTCCTCCGCATGTTCAGATGGAACTTCCTATGGTCAAGTTTGTGCCCGTTACCTCTTGTCCTATCACTGGGCACCACTGAAAAAAGACTGGTCCCATCCTCCCGGCACCCTCCCTTGAAGTATTTGTAAGCATTGATGAGATCTCCCCTCAGCCTTCTCTTCTCCAGACTACAAAGACCCAAGTCCCTCAGCCTTTCCTCCTAAGAAAGATGTTCCAGCCCCCTCATCATCTTTGTAGCCCTTCGTAGCCTTTGGTCAGCTCACCCTTGGACACAACACCCTCAAGAAGCTAAGAACTTCACCTAATAAAATATAAGCATCACCTATAGGCCTTGCTGAGATGTAAACATAGCTGCATCCAGCTGGCATGGCCCTTGGAAATGCATGTTGCTGATGGCCTTCCCACCTGGAGAGTATCAGCTATTGAGTTCAGCTTGGGGATGTATTTCTTCTGTTACAAACCCATTCCTTCCTGCACATGGAGATGGTCTGTTGTGGGAACACTGGATGATAAAATAATTGGGGAGAAGAAGGAAAGGACAAATGATAGCAAAGGGCTTTGTTATGTAGTGTAGGCTGGGACTAAACCAAGCTGCTGAAATTCCCAACAAACTGCAATGCACAGCAGATGTTTGGAGGATGGTAAGAGCTTTGCATCAGGACCTTCAGCCATTGCAGACCAGCGTAACATTAATTCTTAAAATGTTATTGTGCATCTTGCTATATTTTGTGCTTGTCCACCTGCTTGTGATCTGAGTATCTGAGCTTTCTGCTGGAAAGCAATAGTTCCCCAAAGAGAAAACCAACAAAATTTGGGTTCTTGCTGATCTGTGTCTCAATCCCATGTGGATCCTCTGATATCTAATAAGCGTTATGTTCAAACATCAGCCTTATTTTCTCTTTTCTCCAGACTATTTTTGGAAAATCTGTAGGTAACTACATAACCATGAAACAGCCAAAGGATTAAAAAATTATTAAAGTGGCGCAGGTAAACAGAGACACAAAGAAAAAGATTCACGTGAGCCTAATTCTCCCTAGAACACCAGGCTAAAAATGGCATGAGATTACACCATGTGGCCATGGGGAAATACTAGAAAACAGTAAATGAGTGTACCCAAGGGGCTCTGGAACCAGAAAAGAAGGAATCTGGTATCTTCTCAGCAGCTTAGGAAAATCTCATTACCTTTGAGCAATTCTGGTGGTTTAGGAAAGCTGGGAATCCCTCCAGGTGATTTTTGTACACGTGTATTCAGTGATACCATAACCGTAACGCCTCACTTTCCCCTTTAAAATCACGATTGAATCACAGCCAAATTCTAGATCAAATAAACTTCCTTTGAAAAGAGAAGGGATTGGAACAGCTGGTCAGGAAAGAAATAATTTCCTTGAAAAATCTCAAGAAAGGAAAACATTTCACTATTTTTTTCATCTTAGAAGTTGTTGAGGTTTTTGATTATCATTTTCCAAAGAAAAAGCCAAATTATTTTCACAGTAATTTTTGTCCTGTGAGAAAATCCCTTCTTTGAACATAATTCAGTACAAAGTTGTTGACATAATCCAGGGAGAATTTAGCAGAGCAGAGGTAGTCCAAAGGTAACAGTTGAAACTCTTGACCAATTTGAGTTGTGTCTGTGACTAATTACAAAATACCATCTTTCCTGGAGATTTTTCTACCAGAAAAACAAAATTGGAAAGTTTCTAATCACAGAAAAAGGAGAAAATTCCTAAAAGTCCCTCAAAAATGTTGAGCTGGGCTAGCTCTTGAATAAGAAGGTCCCTCAAAATGGATATGATAGGAAGAAATGTCAAGTATGGGTGGCTATACATCTGTTTTTAGAAAAAAAAAAGAGGATATGGAGTTGAAACGTGGCAATAATCAAATTTGCTACTGAATATTGAGTGTTATTTCCTAAGAGTTTATGTGACACCCAGCTCCATTGTCCACGTTATTTTCACTGTTGGTTTGTAATCAGACATCCAAAATCCCAGTGCAAACCAGTCTTGAGACTTGCTCCCGGTGCTGTTCTTTTTCGTCTGTTTTTGTTTGAGCTTTAGTCTTCACTACTTGTTTGGGGTGGTTTTTTCAGTTTCTGTGGGATTTGGACTGGAGCGTCTCTCTTGAGGGACTTTTACTGGTTTAATTTTCAAAAAAACCCCTCTTCTGCTTCTGTAGTAAGAGCATTTGTGTGATTTTCCCCTCTCAGCTGCAGACAAAGGTGATCCTTGTGAACATTAATAAACAGGAATTACTGGTGCTCGAGATGGGGAAGGAACAGACTTTGTTCCCTGGGCACATGGAGGCTCCACGCAATGGGTGGCTCTCCCTAATCACAGCCCTCGTGGGGTGATATCAGATGGGTGCGTCCCGGGCGTGCACCACCCAGTGCTGAGTCAGAAGATGACATCTGCAGAGTGCAATCTCATTAAAACCATTCCTGGAGCCCCATCAGAGCAGAGGGATCTCCTTGATCTCAAGAGATCTCACCCGAAGGAGAAATGTCCTCTCCTTCTTCAAAGTATGCAAAGGATGGCAAAGGATGTGTCTTGGACGCTACTGGATACTGGCTCAGAGAAGATGACGTAGGCTTACTGCATGCCCTTGAGTGAACAAAGGGTGTTTGGGCCCCAGTGGAGAAGTAGAAGGCAAGGGACTGGATTCCTTTCTAAAAGAGGTGCTAAAATTTCACAGCATCACCAAACTCAGGGATGAAGTTGCCAAGAGGAACTTTCTGAGCTGACCTTCTGGCCACACAGCTGAGACATCTCAGCTGCTCTTGAAAACCTGAGGGTCTACAAAATAATGAGAAAGCATTGCCTGAAGAGCTGCAGCCCATGCAGTTTGACATGGATGGGTGTCCAAGACCCACAAAACAAAAACGCTCAAAATACCTGCTTGTTTCTGAAGATCTGGGCCGTGGTGTCTGCCTGCCTCCTTCCCCCGGGGGCATAGGTGAGGGGAAGAACCCCCTCCCCATGCCTGGGTGCTCATGAGAAGACAGCAATATCTTCAAGGTCCCTGCCCAAGACAAGCCCAGTGCTGAGCCCACAGGAACTGTGATCCACCAGCAAGCTGAACTATATTGGGCATGGAGGTCACTGGGCTTCAAGTGCACTGATTGTTTAATTTGCCACTGTTATTAATAACAGGGATTAAGGCGCGGCAGACTGGAGGCTCCCCAGGAAAAAGCAGCAAAGTGTTTTCTTGGCTTCCGTCTCAGGGCTGGAGCTCTAAATCCTGGCATTATGAGATCCCCTGACACTTATTCCTTGTACTTAGCAGCCGGGAAAGGAAACGTTTATTCAGGCAGCAAATTGCCTGAGCGGCTCCCGGAGGGCCCTGAACAATGCGGGGGGAAGGAAAGGCTCCCCCAGTCGCACTCAGGGCAATAATTTCCGTTTTGTGGCACAGGAGCCGCTGCCTGATAATGGAGATTTATGGGTCCGTCCGATGACCTCTGTAATAGCCTTTCTGCTGGAGAGATTTACTCCCTCTCCCAAAGCCAGGTATGGCCAGCACTGGGACAGGGTTGAGGAAAGGATAACGTTTGCTGGTTAGGCTGAGGAGGACACAGGCCCATGGCTGGAGTAGCCTCATGTGTGCTGGATGGCCTCATCTTCCTCTTTGAAGTACAGCTCCCATGAGTACCTTTGCCCAGCCCTTATCTTGGATAATATCAGTCTTGGGATCATTCAGTCCTTTTTAGGGTTGGGTCCCTGGCCTTGACTAATGCTAATGGCATTCTGCTTAGTCCTTCTACCTTTGGTCCATGAAGGAGCTTCTCACATGAGAGCAGATCATGAAATCTCACTGAATGACCCAGGTGGTGGAGAGGATGGACTGGGTCCTGTCCCTAGCCTGGTCATCAGCTTGCTGTATAAAAGATCTTTTTCCCCTCACACCTACTCTTTATGAGGACTGCAAGGTCCCCAGGGCAGGAAATGTCACTTGTGTGTTGCACAACAGCCTCCTAATCTTGGGTGAGGCCTTGAGCATGCTAATGTCAGAAATACTTTCCACAATGGGACATTCAGTCCCCAGGGAGTCAGGAGCGACTCCTAAGTGGGGCGCTGGGGTCTTGTAGGGAAAAAGCATTCTTGGATATGGCCCTTCATGGCTCTTAGTCATTGGGAGTGGTCCTTCACATCCACCGCCAGGTCCACAGAGATCAACTGGTATGGACAATGCAGGGCTCAACAAGAAAGCAGATCTGAGCACCGCCAGCCAGCCCACACCTACAGGCACTTTTTCCAGCACGGCTAGGACATGACAACATCTCTGTCCAAGGACACGGCCCACCCAAAGTCTGAGTACTTTTGCCTTCCCAACCAGGAGAATCAGATACCCTCTCGCAACCAAGTCAGCTGGGGATCAGAGGGAGGTTGCCCAGGGCTTCAGTCCAAAGGGTGGCTTGAACTCCCCTCTCTGGGCCCTTCCACCATCTCTGCAAACCCCAACTCCGCCAGCCCGACAGCATGCCCATTCCTAGGTCCAGACCTTCTGGGTTTGTTTGGGCTTTTCTTTAGCAACCCTAAATCTGTTAACCTTGGAGAGATCATCCTGAACACGTACACCGCAGTGAACAGGAACCAAAGGAGTAATAACAGTAAAAGCACCTCCAATAGGGAGATTTTGAATCCTTCAGTTCAGAGCCAGCAACCAGTTTATAAGTTTCTATTCCCAAATCAGCCTCTAGAAGGGGACTAAGAACCCTCCCTGCCCTGGTTTGGGGTCAGACCCTGCTGCATGAGAAACATCAACAAGGTTGTCTACCTTCTTCTGCCCCCCCAGCCCCCTCCTGCCTTCACCCCCTCTGGGTGAAGAGGAATGGAAAGAGACTTCCATTAATACAGCACTGGAGTTTTGTTTACAGCTGGAGGGATATTTAATATCAACATTCCCCCCTGCAGAAGTGTCTTCTCAACCCAATGAAGCAACTCAGCAAAGGAGAAGCTGTCCTTCAAACACGACCAGGCACTTACAGGCTCTAAACAGACCCTGAGAGCAGTTTTCCCTGCAGAGAAGCAGTTTCCTAGAACAATTTGTTATGATAAGAGGTGAGAGCCACAATCCTGTGTATACACGAATCCCAAATGGACTCTCGGGGGCACTCGCAGCTGTGGCAAAGGACATTGGCCCCTCGGACACATGGACACCCTGGGATCCTACCCAAGACTCCCTCACCTTTGCTTCAAGGGACAGCCATGACAGCACGGCAGGGGGACACAGGTTCTGCCGTTCCCAGCTGCTTAGGATGGTTTGCCCCAAATCCCAAATTTGTTTCCATTAATAAGTGACAGTGTGGAAATCCTTCCTACAGTTCAAGCCTTTAGGGGTCCTTCTAATAAGCGTTTTGCTGCAGATAGTGGAGCTGAAAGTCACATCTTCTATTCCTTTTGAGTGGGTTGAGATGCTCCCATGAATTGCATGACTCCAGAAGCTGAAGTTCCAAGGGGAAAAACCCACCAAAAGGTTTCTGGTCAGATCACAGCAGTTAAAAGTGCTGGTTCGTCCAGCACCATGGCAGAGCAAGGCTGAACTGGAAAGGAAGGCAGCCGCAAAAAACAAGGAGAGACAAAAGTAGAAGGGGCAGGGAGCGGCTGTAGATAAAAGAGCCCAAATGTACACTTGGGAGAGATCCGTAGCCAAAAGAAAGCCTTTCCTTTTCCAACAGGGACATCATCAGCTTGACACACAGACTGGGATCAGAAAGCCCATGTGCGTTATCTTACCCTTCAGCTAATGGAGCCGAGGATGTTTCTGTAAAAACAGGTTCTGCCCATTGGCTTTTTTCCCCCTCCCTCTTCTCTGCCTGTTTCCCCTCTGACTGAATTTGGGGGAAATTCATCCAGGGCCCCACTGTTTTAGAGGATAATGGGACCTAGACACAGGGAGAGCAGGACAGTGCCTGTTTGAGTAGTGCCCATCACTGGGTTGGTTGTTGGTGGGAACATGGCTCCCTACTCGCCTCTGATCTGGACTAACAGAGACCATCACCTGTGTGATTGCTCATCTGCAGGAAATGGAGAAGGGGGTAAACTCCTCCCTGTTAACCAGAAACACAGTTTCAAGCAAAATGCAGCATTGTGAAGCTTCGCAGAAATGGCTCGACGCTATCCCAGAATGTTTTGGGGTTTATCTGACACGTCTACGGTGGAGAAAATGGTTGGTTACTCAGGTGGCTGCCCAGACCAAACAGTTTTCCCCCTGCAAACCTAAAGACCCGTCTTATTGCTTAGGAAACATTGAACCGACAATCCGGCTGAGCCACGTGCGGCTTTTAAAAAGGCAAAGAAATCTGTTTTCTCCTTGCTCTGTGAAACACCACAGCGAAGCTATTCCTGTGCAACCCTTCCCAGGCCAAATGTTTCACGTCAAGGCAAAGGGAACATTGCGTCCCTCCCCTGCGAAGCTGCCTCCTCTGCCTGCGGCAAGCCAAGGTCTATGGCACACACCATTGCCAGCAGCCAAGAATACTCCTTTCCTTCGTGGATATGTTTTCCCTGGTTTGAAGGACAGTGGAGGCAGAAGCAGCCAAAGGACCAGCTGAGATCATGTGCAAGAGGGACACGCCGGGAAGGTTGGTCAAATCCCGGGCCTGGATTTGAGTTCAGTCTTGGCTCTGCAATAGGCTTCCCCTGAGCAAGGCTTTTCATCTCCATGTGACACTGTTCTTCCCCCATGAGAAGGAGCAAAGGCTCTTCCCTGCCTCGCTGGAGGGGGGGCAACAGGACAGTTTTCAAAGGCCACAGTCATAGATGTAGAGACAAGCAGTGGGTGGAAGAAGGGTGGGTGGAAATGGGCTGGATTCCTCTAAAGCAGATGTAGACAAATTGCCTGTTTTGAGAAGGGGCAGGAGATGGTCCTGAGGGGCTGGCCAACCTGGTTGCTTGGAAAAGCATTGACAGCTCTCCAGCACACCAGAACCACCAAACTATCAAGCCCAATGGTTGTACCAGAGCTGACTGGAGAGACTGTCGACCCACACACTGAAGTACCATGAAGTACCCACATCCAAAAGGTACAGTCTGCTCTACAGGAGACAGGCATGCGAACACCCCTGAGCATGTAGGGTGCTTTTGGTCAGAGTAATTGCTGGCCACCCCTTTGATAGCAACCTGGTGTCCTACAGCAACTTCTGTTGACTGTCAAGTGGTGCATGTGTGAAGGTCCAAGGTCTGCTTTCTTTTGCTGGGATGCAAGCCTGATCCCACCCACCAGTGACCTCCCCTTTCTTACTCCTACTTGCAATTCTTACACTTGTAAATATCTGAGGCTCTTCTGATAAACAGGAGATTCCTCGGCTTATCGACTGTCCAAATATTTTTTAACAAATCTTAGATTAGCACGGAGAGCCCAGAGAACGGCCAGGATGGGGCCATCCACAGCCTGGGGTCTGCTTGGCAGCAGGCACCTGGGAATGGTCTTTCTCTCTTTTGACAAAGGAAAAACAGCTACAGCATTTTCCTCCTTGAAACATGTCCCATCTCCAAATGGACGTGCCCTAGCAGAGGCTCTCCTTTGATGACTGTGAGGGAAGGGATGGTGGGGTAAAAAATGTAGAGGATCAGAAAAGTTTGGGATTTGCATTGGGCACAGGCAATGGACCATCTCCAACATGTGCAGCCGTGTCTGGTGTACCCGCAGGGGACCACAAGCAGGTGTGCTGTGGAGACACGCCAAGCTGCTGCTCCATGGCTGAGCCATGGGAACTGGCCTTATGACTACTGGGTAACTGGTGAACCCTGACCCTATGCCCAGCTACCAGTCTGGCCATGATCAGATGCTCTCAGACCCCAATCTACAGTGGTCACATCCAAACTGCTTCCCAGGACCTGCACCAGGAGATGCCTGGGTCAGGCTGAGACGGTCTGTGCTTGGACTGTACCAGGCGCCGTGCTAACGAGTGAAGAGCATGGTCTGTTGGGTTCCCATGGCTGGCATCTGGCACTAGTTCATCATCAAGCATGACAGAGCCTTCAGGTGCCCTTGGGCCGCTTGGCATCCTGCAGAGCAGCTGATGATGTGGCACTTAGGGACATGGTTTAGTGGTGGACTTGGCAGTGTTAGGTTTGAAGTTGGGCTTGATGACCTTAAAGGTCTTTTCCAGCCTAAATGATTCTATGATTCTATGACCTGAAACTCCTTAAACCACAGGAACTCACTGGTTTGTGGCCGTACATCCGAGTGAAACATCTCTCTGTCTGATGGTGACCATCTGGCTGTTTGTAGAGGTGACTACCAGCACCCAGGTGGACCAAGGCCAGGGCCAGCTCTGGGTCCAGGGGAACTGGTGCTGTTTGGGATCATTACAAAGACATCAGGGAGCAGCTAGGCAGATGTATGCAGACAACACAGCCAAACTCTTCTCAATAGTGGGAGAAGGCACAAAGGGACGCGGCACAAACCACAGGATGGGCATTAGGAAAAGCATTTTCATTAGGAGCTGGGGGAATTTCCATCCCTGGGCATTTCCAAGCCTCATCCAGACAAATCCACAGCTGACCTCAGCTAGTGCTAGCGCTTGTCCTGGTGCAAGCAGGAGGCTGGACTAGAGATCCTCCAACTTGCGTTTCTACAGTCCTGCAACTCCAGAAACTCAAAGCTGGTTTGTTTTTTCTTTTTCCCGGACTGGCACAGATCAGAGGGAAAGACATTTATCCAAGTCAAATGGGCAAAATCCTGCTTGTATAATACAAGTAACTGTATTATTGTTATCATATGTGTGTGTTACACATGTGTATGTGTATACGTACATATATATAAACGTATATATTTGTATATGTACACATATACCAAGTCCTTAAGAATGCCATTGTAGCAAGCTAGGAGTCATCTCTAATCAATTCTCTCTGGTTTTGCTATTAGAATTATTATTCTATGGCTATATAGAACATAGCTGTATAGAACCGTGTGTGTATATATATATATTTATATATATACGTACACAAATATAACACACACACATATATAAAAATGCCACATACTTTATACATGTAAAACATATATATACCGTATATAGTAATATATGAAATATGGAGGATATATACTGCTCCACGTCCCAGCTCTGAACACGACGGCACTGACCGATTGATTATCATGGGCGTATTCAACACCCCCTCCCCAGTTTTCTTTAGCTCAGTAATTTAGACACAGGCCCTGACTCCGATTCGGAGGGGTTACGCTGATAAACACCACTCAGAGGAGCTACACCAAAATAAATTCGGCCAGATCCTGCCCTCCCTATGGGACACCAGCCAGGGACAAACAAAAAGGTGTTTGCTACGGGTCGTCAACGGTATAGGGGACGGTCAGTTTGTCTAACCCCTGGCCCTTCTCTTTTCCTCTTTTATTAGTTATTCTGAACGTTAAGTCAACTCAGCCCCCGAGCGGGGCGGGAGGATGGAGCGATTCTCCCGGCCGCCGATAAAGCATCTGCAAAGGTCAGTTCGCACAAAAACTGCAGCCCAGGCCAATAAACCGGCAGGTACCGAACTTATCAGGGCGACATATAACTTGCAGTTTTTCTAACTCAATTGATTGGACTTTTTATCTAAAATAACAGGCATTATAAGATAGGCGAAAGTCGAGATAAGGAAGAAAATTGAGTAGGTCTTGAATCAAGATCAGCTTGGGGACAGGTTCAAACTCCCACACCTGCCCCGGAGGAATCAATGAAAGTTTCTTGGCGTCGTCCGCTCGTTTTGAAACGCTGCTGAAGTTGAGTGAACTTTGAGACCGCGGCGTTTATTCTGTGATTATAATTAACCTGCTCACCCGTTGTTATTGATTTTGCGTGAAGGGAGGTGACAGAGTCTGACTGGGATGTTGGTTTAGGAATAGAAATGGTTGGGGAGAGGAGGCAGCGGGGCAGGCAGTTAGCCCTGCCGGAGCGAGACCCCTCCCTGGCTGGGGGCAAGGAGAAGGGGGTACGAGGGGGATTTCGCCCTCCTGCTTGTGGTCCTGCTCGTGGTGGCATCTGGGGAAACCCCGGAGGCCGGATCTTCACATCCAGAGGGTCAGGATAAAACACAGCGTCGATGATCTCCCCCGTTGAACCAATGAAGGACCGAACGCGGGAAGCCCCTGGAGAAAAGCCTCGGTCATGCCCAGGATCCCGAGCATCCTCCCAGCCCTGGGGAGCGTGTGGAGGAGACATCCCCCAAGCCAGCTGCCTCTCTCGTGCTCCACATCACCAAGGCATGTCCCAACTCAGCGTCCTTCCCAGAGCAGCCAGTCCCCCGAGCAACCAGGCCCTGGGGCCAGCACTCCCTTCCCAAAATAATCTCAGACATCTGGGGCCAAACATGTCGTTCGGAGGAGTCCTGATGTCTGGGGCTCGCCGCCTCGCTGATTTTTTACAGCTCCAGCGCTGCGAGCCCTGAATATTAAATAATGATGGCTGCCTGGCTTGCAAACCCAAGGACTTGGAAACTCATAGGAGTTTAACTAATAAATAATAGATTATTTTAATGTCTATTCTAGAGTTTTAATGTGTAGGAATCAGGGTTTCCCAGCTTTTCTATTGTCCGGAAAAGCTTCTCCTTCCCTTCCTGCAAAACCAGAGCCTGCCGTATGATAACGTGACTCCAGAAGCTGGAGCTTGAAGGAAAAACGAGGTGCACCGAAGCACGAGGGCCGGCAACAGCCGGAGGCAGGCAGCTGGGAAGCAGGCAAGAGGGAGATGCCTCCCAAACTGTTCAGAGACGTTTGCAGAGCCAAAGCAGACGGCCCGCTGGCCCGGCCCTCGAAGCCAGAGGACAACCTGGAACGTGCTTAAATATTATAGACACAGCCAGAGAGCACCGTGCAAGCAGGAGTGGCGGAAAAAAAGCAAGAATTGGCAAAATCTTGCTCCGAGGGGACGGCGTGGTCTCCTTCTCCCCCTCCCTGCTCCATCTCTGCCCTCAACCTCTTCTGCTGGGCTCGGGTTTTAACTTTTTAGGAGAGGCTGGTGACAACGGGCACCCAGCCCTGCTCCGGCACCCCCTAGATATGCCGGGCTGTGGCTGGAAGCATGGACGGGAGGAAAACGGCTGAGCTTTGGGAAGGAGAGCAAGAGCAGGCAGCGGCATCCCACCGCGGGACCTCTCCTGAAATGCTCCCCCGGCAGACACCGACCTAATTCCCAGGGATTAGGAGGAAACATTTCCAGGCAGTGATTTCGTTATCCCAGATTCAGAAGCGTCCAGTACCAGTCCCCGGTGGAGACGGGAGACCAGCCCCGCTGCATCCCTCATCCGGCTGCCCTCACCCCACCTCTGGTGGAAAACTTACTTTTCCTTCTCTTGCCGTGAATTTCACAAACAAAATGAATTTCCAAGTCTCTCCCAAGGCTGGCGTGAGCCGTTCGAGCCCGGCTGGCTCCGATAAGGGGTTCACCAGCTTTACGGGTCACTAAAAATAATTAAAAAAAAAAAAAAAA
>VFFE01007007.1:172150-210014 GCA_008921705.1 Burhinus oedicnemus
CTGCAAAAAGGGGACCAGGGAAGCAGCTGGTGGAGAAGGTAGGTGGGCTGTGAGTGTATGACCATCGGCATGGGAGGGGGCTTGGCTGCAGGTGTGCAAATACGGCTTGTCCCTGGCATCTGCTGGGAACACAGCTGAGCAGGGAGCCCGCTGCCTTTATCTCTTGACCTCTTGCTCCCCGGCCCTGAGGATCCAAGTGCTGTGGGTCCAAGCACATCCCAGCCAGCCCAGATGGGTCCCACAGCATAGGGAATGACACTCCTTGAGGGATCCCTTGGGCAGCACTGCTTTGGGACGCTGCTTCCCCAAAAAACATATTTGTACCCAGCCCCACAGAAGTACAGTCCTCTGGATGCGTCTACCCCCCACCGCAGGGTCTTGTGCCAGCACATCTGCATCATCTGGGCTCACATCTGCCTGGCAGGATGGGCGATGGGCAGCTCTCGAAGCTACCGCTCCCGGAGGCTAAGCTGCCTTTACTGCAGGTCACACGCCCTCTCAAACAGCAGTGGATTTAGATGCCATAAAACCCACGGTCTAACACACCCTGGGAGTCTCCCACCACCCCATATGTGTCGCAAAAACATCCTTCACCGTGCTGGCCCAGGCGGTCTCGCTCGGCGTCCTTTGCCAGCGGGGCTCCGTGTGTCATGCAGCAGCCGAGAAAATCGCGGCAGCCCGCGGCCCCCTCTCGCGCCCTCGCTGCCGTTCACACGCGCCGCTTCTGTGGCCGCCCTGCTTTATTTTTCTGGCAGCGGAGGCAAAAATAGCTCGTGTGAAAATTATTTATTTTGTATTAATAGCTCGGAGTCAAAGCCTCAGCAGACACTGGGAATAAACAGGATCACTCAAAATACAGTTGTTTGAAATCAGAGCTTTGCTCTGACCCTGGGGTTTCTAACCAAAGCCAGAAAAACTGTATATATAGAATCCCTTAATTTCCACCCCCCCACCATTAATCCGCAGTACAACAAGCCTTGTTTATAGCCAGAGGACTTTGACCAGGATGATTAAGCCAACGTTTCATTTAGGTGGTCGCACGCGCAATTGTATAGATGGTCGAGAGGCAAAATAATCCTCCCTGTCTGACTACTGACCCCCTTTGCACTTCCAGTCCAATTTGTATTCAAGCACATCTCGCTTCTCCTCAGCCATTCCTCTCCTTGCATCATTTCCCCTCTCAAAAACATATTTTTTAATTGGGGGCGGCTGTCGGGTAAAAAACTGTGTTTTGGAAGAAATTTTCTGGACTTGTTTTCTTGAGAAAGAAAGCAGGAAAACCAGCACTTTTGTTTTTTGTTTTTCCTTCCTCTTTCTTTTGTTTTCTTTTACTCCCTGTCCTGCACAGTCAGTTTTGCAGACAGATAAAAGGAAGAAAAAGGGGAAATAAAACAACGAGCGAGTTTATATTTTTATCTGTCTTCAGCATGGATTTCCTCTCTTCCCCTTCTTTCCACCAAATAACAGAAATATTCCCAGCTGAGAATCAGGGCACCTCAGCTCATTTAAATTCTTGTGCATTATTGAGCATATCCATTAATGAGCGCAGCACTTTAACCGTGGTTAGCCCATGCTGCTGATGGATTAATTAAGGCACAAAGGGGAAGAACAGTCTATGCAGCGGTTAATGCAGACCTTGAGTCCACAGGCTCCTTTAACTGACTCTGAATCATCCGTATGGCTACTTTTTGTCTCCTTTCTTTGTGGAATGGGGGCGGCAGCGACTGGCATCCCTCGCAGGCTGCAGCCTACGGGGTATCTGCAGGCAAAGCAGAGGCAAGCAGGCAGGGATGCTCCCGGAGCAGCTCTCATAAAGGCACCCCACCTTTTTCATTTCGCAAATCTTCATTATTCTGATTAAAAAGCTTTCAAAGGGCCAGCACTGCCTTTGCCCTGCATCTCTCTCCACCCTGCAGCATCCCTGATGAAGACGGGGCGGGCGGCCAGGCTGCTGAGCCTTCACACTTGCTACGGCTCTTGGAAAACCTCAGCCGGCGGCTTTCCCTATCCCAGCCGGCTGTTATAATCACACATTGTTCCCGCTCGCTGCCTCGTCGTTTCACAGCACTTGGAAAATGTCAAATGTGGGAGTCCGGCAGCCTTAGGTTAGAGTAAAAACTCCCAAACATCTTTGGAGGGCTGCCAGCACTTTGCAAACCCTCTGCAAACTCAGATAAGGGGCGACCTTGCAGCCTGCGGGCCAGGCCAGGAGTTTATAAAATCCTCCATTTGCTTGGGTTGAGCTTTCTCAATATTGTGATCATCCCGTCCCCTTCCAACGTCGGCCGGTGCCGCGGGGTGGGAAAGCAGGCGTGCGAAAGCAGGGGCCGCTGGCGGTGGTGACCTTCGCTGGGACGTCTGGTGTCCAAGGTGGAAGAACCCGTTGGAGATGTGACGTCCAGAGCCGGCGGGGACAGGACTCTCCCCCCGTGCGCGGGAAGGCAGAGGGTGCCTGGGGCTGGATCTGTCACGGCCGAGTGAGCAAACCCAGCGCCCGGTTTTGTTTGAACTGGAAGTTACAGACATTGGCCCAAAAACTCATTTGGTTTTGCAGCAAGCGATGGTCCTAAAAGCGCGGCTGGGGAAGGATGGCAAACGCCGCTTGGCGAGGAGGGGGAGGAAGGGTTGAGTTTGGGGCTTCATTTTGAACCGTAACGAAATCTAAACATTTTGAAATTCTTCCCCAAATGACAAATAATGTCAAATACTGAGATAGCACTGGGCTGGATTTGAGCCGCGAGGCACCTTCTTATATTCCTAACTTCTGATAAAAAGGATGGAACAGAGTCAGGAAAACTTTCCTCTCCTTCCCCTCATTATTTCTTTTTTTTTTTTTTTTCCCAAAAAAAAAGTACACAACCTCAGTGAAATCAGCAACGTCTCCTGAAATGTTCCAGTTTGGATGGGAGAGCCTTTCGCTGCAGGAAATGTTTCCCTCCGGGTTTTCCTGGCCGGCTCTCTCCGACTGCACGTTCCCAACCCGCTGCCATCGGGCTGGGGGTTCAGCCTGGGCACGGCAGCTCAGCTCAGGGGTGGGCAAAGAATTCCCCAAAAATCACCTCTCGGGGAGCTGGTACCTCCATGCGCACAGCACAGAGAAAACAGTTTGAATCCCTGTTAATTAACAGAGTTAATTGGCTCAGAGGCAGCACAGTATTTGTATTAATGAAGGAACGTGGGTCATTAAGACAACATTGTTAATTTGCATTTTTCCCTCTTTTCTCCTTTTCTTTAGACTCATGGCTTTCTGGCAAAGCCTTTGCAGGTCAGTTAACCAATATTTATACATTTTTGGTCTGCAAATCATTTACAGACCCTTTCCCCCTATATCTTTTCCCTATATCCTTACTGCACGGTTGTACGTGGCTGAATTATTTCTCGCCCGTCCATACATCATCTCGTGAATTCAGGTTCTTTTGGGGCCTGTTTGCAGTTTGTTGGCAGATCACGGTTTCTTACTTGCAAACATATTTGTTTTCTCTGCGGGTCAAATAAGTCATGTGAAAATGTCAGTGCATGAATTACCTGTGAACTATTTACCTCCCACATCCCACCAGGGACCCTCCGAGCTTCCCGATGCACGGCCGGACACCTGAAACACCACGGAAGGGTTGGGGTAATGCAGGATAAACGGCCAGAAAAATGTCCAGGTGGATTCTTGTTTGCTTTTACCTTTGTAAGAAAATCAAGAGCTGTTTTCCCGGATAAATTCCTGGGTCCGAAACCTAAGCAAGCTCACTGCTTTTATGGCCAAAAATACTTGTAACCGTCTTTCGGGGCCACTTGGTAAACTGGCCATTCTCAAGTTGTCCTGAGCCCTGCTCAGTAGATGAGAGTTTTTTGTTTGGCTCCCAAATTTGGAGGAAAATCCTACCATTGTTATGGTTTTTTGCTTCCTCTTTCTTTTTCCACTGCACCCTGCGGATCGTGCCGTGTCTCAGCGCTTTCTGGGCAAAGTGCACATCCCGAGCTGTGCAGGGGAATACTAACCCACAGCCTATCGTGACATGGAAACAACCTCTGCCTCCATTTCCTTCGGGAAAGGTGAAGACCTGTATCCTCTAGTGCCGTATCCCCAGCTGCTCTCATCCCGGGCGGGGAAGATGATGCAGATTAAGCACTCAAATACCCCAAGTCTGGGTTTTTAATGCCCTTAGGTCAGGATTACCATTTTGGGTAAGCATGGAGGATCTCCAAAAGGAAGAAGAGACCATCTCTGGCCAAGACCACGCAGCAGACACCTGCTCCTCCCCTTGTACAAACCAACCTGCCTTGGCTCCCCTTTTATTTTTCCTCTTTCTCCCCCCTTTTTTCTCGCCTCCCCTCTCTCGGTCCAGCAGTGGAGCGTTCAGCAGTTAATATCCTTGTCTCCAATTGTGCTTTAAGAGGTGTAACGTTTGATAAGCCCCATTTAACTTGGCTGTACTACATTGTTTAAATAATTCAAATACAGATTGGCCCTTTAGAAGGATTTCTGCTCTATTGACCCTGCTGGTCATGAGTTACCAGGAAGTCAGGGAGGGGCTTCTAGGGCTGAAAGCCTGAAAAAAATCAATTCCAGCTCTTTAGTGCCCCAATCACACCCCATTATTCCCGGGTAACTGCAGACCTGCTTTGCTGTTAACTCTTTGGGAACAATACAGCCTTTGAGGGAAAGCAAGAAGGGTTTTCTTCACTGGTGAGGTCCTAATCTTCATGGACAGTGTCATGTGCTTATTGCTAGGGTTTGAAAGTATAACTATGTACAGGTAGAAGTGTCAAATTGCTTGGTGGGTTTTTTGGATTTTTCTCCCCCTTCTCTTTCTTAATACCTGGTTTGCTAGAGGTTGGTTGGACTGCAGAATTCATAATGTATTTTTTTTCTGTTCGTATCTCTTTCTCTCTGTGCATTAATTCATCAGGAATCATAGAATCATAGAATGGTTTAGGTTGGAAGAGACCTTAAAGATCATTTAGTTCCAACCCCCTGCCATGAGCAGGGACATCTCCCACTAGACCAGATTGCTCCAAGCCCCATCCAACCTGGCCTTGAACACCTCCAGGGATGGGGCAGCCACAGCTTCTCTGGGCAACCTGGGCCAGGGCCTCACCACCCTCAGAGCGAAATATTTCTTCCTGAGATCTAATCTAAATCTACTCCCTTCTAGTTTGAAGCCGTCACCCCTCGTCCTATCACTACATGCCCTTGTAAAAAGTCCCTCTCCAGATTTCTTGTAGGCCCCTTTCAGATACTGAAAGGCTGCTATAAGGTCTCCCCGGAGCCTTCTCTTCTCCAGGCTGAAGAACCCCAACTCTCTCAGCCTGTCCTCACAGCAGAGGTGCTTCAGCCCTCTGATCATCTTCAGTGCCCTCCTCTGGACCCGCTCCAACAAGTCCATGTCCTTCTTATGTTGGGGGCCCCAGAGCTGGACACAGTATTCCAAGTGGATAAGGAACAGGATCTTGTAATACGGTTAGTGCTTACTAGTGCTTGTCTTTCACACTAGGGCCTTACTAGGTCCCTTTGCTTTGGGTGCTGCACAGACACATGTCAAGTCCTATGCAATAAGCTGTGAAAGAGCAAGAAGAAAGACTACATCAGCCAGTGGGGTGGCTGTGTAGGAGTGGGTCAACATAGCCAAACAGTTGGTCTTGAGCACATGATGTCCACACTGCACACTTTTCAGCAGGGGTTTAGTCTGGGCCAGCCCTGCTCTGGTCCCATAGACAAAAAGACCTGTTAGCAGCTGTAGGGCATCTTTTGGATTAGTCTCCTTCAAAAGAAATAGAGTTTTAGGCACAGTTGGATCTGAGGGGGAATTTTTCAAGGCTCAAAACAGAGGCTGGAGTGTGGTCATGCTTCAGGAATAAACTGATTCAACTCTAAAAGATGTGATTGAATCTGTGACAACTAGAAGCACCCAAAATTTTGCACGCCTAAAAATGCCAACTAACAACAATGTCCTTTGTCTCCATCACCGTCCTTAATAGGTGAAACCTGCCCTGATGAGAAGGGGGCTGTTGTCCTGGCACCTTTGGCCTGTGAGACTTTGTTAATTAGGCCGGGAACCCAAATGCAGGTAAAAATACCCCAAATCCCACCTCTGGGGTGATGCCTTCTGTCTTCATTCAAACCCCTTCTTCAGCTCATGCTCCTCCTCTTGACACGAGGTAAACAGAACAGGATCCAGGGCTAAAGACTTCTCAAGACATGACGCCCAACATCTGTCCTTCTTCCTTCCTGGTGTGGGAAGGCTAGAAGTCATCCACCCCGTCATCCAGTCTGATCTGGCAAAAGCCACAGCCTCACCCTGTCACCCAACATGGCTGCCGGTGGTGGTGTTGGGAGAGGAGATGCCAAGCTGGGTGGAAAACTTCAGGTGATGGGGAAGTGACCACACTTCTCGAGTCTGCTCAGTCCCCACCCTTTTTACAAATGAGCACCTTATCACTGGGCACTGTTTATCCAGAAACAGGGGACAGAGGGCAGGGAGGAGCAGCATCAGTCTCCATTCTAGGTCACCACACCAGAAGCTGCTCAGAGTCCATCTGTAGGTTGGGTGGGCTTCTTGTCCCACCTGCTCCTCCTGGGAGGCTGTCCCAGAGCCTCACTCCTCTGTAGGAGCCATCTTCTAATGCCCAGATAACATTTCCTGAGCTCATGTGTATCTTGCAGCACTGGAGCATCCCCGGTGCCTTCCTGAAGGGTCTCTTTGGTGTCTGTCTGTGTTTGATTGACTTGTTGATCCAGTCTGTGGATCAACAACCCTTCTTGATTTTGGGCTGTTGGCAAGCATGAGGTGACTTGTCCGGCTAACCAACGAAGCAATGTCCATCCTGGCCAGCTTGCAATATTTAATTCAGCAGGTGATGTTTTCCTGGGGTCTCTCTGTCACCAGGGTCTTTCAGGGAATGATACAGAACAGGAGCCTAACTTTGGTGTGCTAAATTGCCCTCAGGAGCTGCCACTGCCTCTTCCTTTGTCACAGAGGGCCTACAGAGACTCTCTGGCTAATTTAGCTGGCTAAATAACTGCTAACAAGTCAAGAGCCTGAAAACCTTCTTCAACCTCATGTTTCAAGGCAGGAACATGCTCTGCTGCGCACTGCTGAGACTAAAACATTCAACAGCAAGGCAAGAGGGTGGTTGGTCTTGCCATGGAGACACCAACTTGGGGTAAATCCTGCCTGCTGTAGGCTGCAGCAGAGCCATCCTCCGGTGATGTTTTGTGTTCCCAGGTGAAAGCTGAGGAGAAAGAATGTGTCTGATCAGCTCTGTGCTGTTCAGAGTGGAGATCATCCTGTTACGGACGTGTACAACAGCAGAGGAACCATGGCCACGGGCAGCTCGGGGAAGCTGTACAACAACCACCACTGTGTGAGTGCAAACAACACCTGGAATTTGAAACACAGTGAAAAGGAAGAAAAGTCTGTGATAATTTTTCAGAGCCAATGATTGGGACTTTCAAGGTGTTTTAAGGTGGTTAGATGCTTAGCTCCCACTGAAAAGGGATGTCTTCGGATGCAGGTACCAAAATCAATTCCCTAAGCATTTTGAAGGGGGTGGGGGATATAATTTTAAAAAAGCCCTGGGTGCAGAGCAGGGGAATGGTATCTTAACTGAAGTTCACAGGAGACTTACCCCTATCTCTGGTTACTATAAAGAGACTCCCGGGGACACTGGTTTTAGACAAAGCAGCCCCGTGCTCACCTCCTCCCCCATCCCTGACCTGCAAAGGGTTAAAGGGTGGGGGAGCCGTTTGATTAATAGATGTCGTGTGAACATGCACATTTGCCTGTGACTGCATTCCTGGGGCTTTCGGCTGGGCGATAAGCTGTGACCAAAGTCCTCTGGCTCTGGGCAAGGAGAGCAAACAGGGCCCCAATGGAGCAGTTATTAATTCCAGCCCTGCATCTCCCAGGGCTGTCTCTCGGCAACGGGGCTCCCGGGAAGCCTTTCACACACCAATCGATACAGCTCGCCTCTTCCCTTGCTCCCTCCATCCTCATCCCCCTCTTCTGCATGCTCACCCCCGTCTCCTCCTGTGCCAGGACCTCCAGCTAAGGGACCCTTTCCCATTGGCAGTGCGGGAAGGAGGGGATGATATTCCCATAGGGGTGATGGGGACAACCCCCCACACTCAAACTGATGTTGTAGCTGCCCCATCCCACCGTGCCCCCTCCATGGGTCTTGGCGCGGTGAGGAAGGAATGTGCTGGAGCAAAAAAGGGGAATTCAGCAGCAATATCTCCAAAGAACACATCTGCCCCTCTGCACCTATGAAAGGAACCACGCGGAGAGTCATTGCTTTTCTTCAAAATACATTCATAAAACCAACACACCTGATTTAGAATTTCTTTGGCTGCAAAATTTCCTTTTCCCTCAGGGCAGATTCAAATTCATTCGAGCCACAAGTTGTCTTTTTGACTCCAAACTTTGACATAAAGATACTGGTTGAAAATGAAACTCCTTTCCCTCCCTGAAAAGCAAAACAAACCAAAACAACCTGGACCTTTCAACTTCCTCGCTTTCAGATAGGACATCGTCGTACTTGCAAACCGGCTTTCACAAGGGTGTATTTTCAGTGGCAATGATTGCCACGTGGAGGATTTCTCCTAGCCCTGATTTGGTGTACCAGGGCAAAAAGTGGATTTCTGGGTGCTGACATCTCTCTTAACCCCGCAGCTGCTCTCAGGAGGCTGGTGGTGGCGGTGCTCTGACTGGGAGGTGTCTCCTTCAGGAAAATCAGTTTCTCGAGATGGGCCAAGACTTTCAATAATACCTTTGGGGAGATTTGACTCCAGCCACTTTACAGTTTCATCTCAGAGAGGGAGAATGTATTTGATGTTTTTAAGGCATGCCAAGCTGATCGCTTCCAACATGAAGTCAGCTTTTTGAGTCAGCCTGTTTTCCATAAAGAAAGCAATTCCAGATTTCATAATAAATAATACGGAAATCTTCTAGCATTACAGAGCATCATAGCGGATGCTGTATTCACGCATATGCAGGCAGAGGTCATGGCAAGGCACCGTCTGCAAGCGACACCACCTTTGCTCTGTAGAAGACTTTCCATCATCTTTGACGGAGACTGGACCATTTATCTGAGAATACTGAAAAGGATGCAGGTGAAGCTGACTTATGCCAAGCTGGGCATAGCACTGCGTAGCTGAAGGGTGTCTTAAATGTTCACGTCTGAAGCATTTTTAATCCTTGAGGACAGAAGCTAAGGTCACAGCACAGTTTGCTCCAAGCCACAGCTGTCCTCCCTCTCTGTGGCTCCTTCAGAAGACACGGTGTTGAACAGGATGCCAGGACCACTGAGCTACGAGGGGTTTGGGGGAGGAAGCCGAGATGCTTTAACCTTTAACATAGGGTCATAAGCAGCAAGCCACAACCTGCCTTGCAGGCGAGTGGAAGACTGGAGTCAGTCAGTTCCTCTTCCTCCCAGCTAACATGGAAAAAAGCAAGAAAGATGAGAAAACAACTTTCTCATCAAAAGCGTTGGGATATGACATCTAATATGAGCTGCTGCTTTTTGACAGGGTGTGTGTTTCTTTTTAATTTTATTTCAAGACAGGTGAAAAAAAAAGGATTCGTGCAGGCCTCTGAAGTCCTGAGACAGTTTTTCAGGTGAGAAAGCCATTCTCTGGCCATTTATTCTCAAAGCAGTAGACCCTTGTGCCTCGCCCTGGTTTGCCATGGAGAAACATTAAAATGAGATGTCCAAAGAGTAAAAGCTGATCCTTGTACTGAGAAACTGAGAATAAAATGCCTGGTTTGGACTGTAAAGGTCTTCAAATCTATAGGCTGAGAAATGTAATAATTTTAAACAGAAATTCCATCCAACACTGACAATTTTTACAGGATTCACTCAAACAAATACATTTCCATAGAAAAGTGGAATAACAATAATAATAAAAAAGCTAAATAAACTGGCTTCTCCATTAAAAAGAAAAAAAAAAAAAAAAAGAGTAACTTTGTCCAAAAATTCCCAGTGGGCTCAAGTTAGGCCTATATCTGTGGTAGCAGATATGAAAAAGGCATACTGAGGTCATCTAATCCAGGGGCCGGAAACCTTTCAAGGGTTGAGTGCCAGACTGTATTTTTCTTCCCCAGCAGAAACTCAGCAGTCTCTGTCTCTCTTGAAAAAGGGGTGAGCTGATGGGTGGGATCCTGGCTCTCAGGATCCAAACCATCTGCAACAGCCCAGCTGCACTCTCCGGAGTTTATCTTCATAGCTCCTCTCCCAACACATGTGTGATTTAAATGGTTTTGGAGCTGGCTTCAAAATAAGACCCAGTCATGGGGTTCTGCCATGTAAACAGACCTACAGTGGGAGGAGGTGACCAGTAGGTCACCACTGTAGGTGATGGTCTGTGCTCTTTGGTGGCCTGCAAGCCTTGAACTGATGTGGAGGCTTGTTCTGCAGCAACACATGAGTGTATCTGGGGGGAAAAGAGAAAAGGGAAAAAGCCAAGCCTTCACCGAGTGAAGATCCATGATAACAATACCATGTTTAAAATGGGTAGGAGCAACTGTCTGCTTAGTTTGAGGCCTCCCTGTGCTGGCAGAAGGGGATGGAGGGAGGGATTCAGCTTGCGGGATCAAACACCTGCAAAAGGTACATACATTGGAGGGGTCTCCACAGGCTCCGATTGCCTGAGCTCCCATAATAGTTGCTGGAGACCCAGTCCATGCAGTCAGAGGAGCGGACAACTCGCTGTAATCCAGGTACCAGGTTTAGGTCAGTCTTGGGATATCCCCACTTAATCCCCAGTTGCTGGGCAGAAGGGCATGAGTTACCTGCATTTATTTTGCTTTCTAGCCCCATGTGGGCATCCTGGCTGCTCTAGTACATCCTCAGTGAGGACAACCACCTTAAGCCCTAAATTTAAGTTGCTGAATCTTTCAGTTGGATCCCATCCAAGATCTTTGCAGGAGGATAAATGCTATGCATTTCTCTGCAACCAAAGAAGATCTCTCCATTGGTTTTGTCATTTAGGAGGCAGAGGGTTTTTCATGAGAGCACACTACCCCCAAAGTCATATCAGTAAGGAAATCCCATTGGCTTGAAAAGGTCCTTGAGGATCTGGTCTGGAGACTCTTGTGTTTCACAGCCATTCCTACTGAAGCATTTCCAAAAACACAGCACTGGGCATCTGCAAGAATTTGAGATCAGAGCCAGGCTGTTCTGTTTCCTGAGATCCAGAATCTACCCTGCATCCCCTGTCTCTGGGTCTCTGAAGCCTGTTCTCCAGTACTCAACCACGTCTGCGGCTAACACAACACAGCTTCTACCTTTCAAAGCCAGATCTAAGAACTGATGAGGTCAGGGGAGGGAAACAGCACAGCACTGAGGTCATTTCAACTGTAGTTTGAGCCTCCAGGCAGCTTTGATCATTTCAACAAAGAAACGTGTCACAAGGCAACACTTTCCTCTTCTGGGCTGCAGTTCTGCACTGCAGAGCCCCTCTTCTTCAAGTAGTCTTGAGTCAAAGGTGGAATGGTTTCTTCTGGGAGAGAGTGGCTGTTCCAAGAACCCTTTCTTTCCAGAAGGGGTGATGCTTTTAATTGTGTGGAATGGTCCTTTCTTCACAGAAAATTTCCTGCAGAATCTGTGGTCGTTAAAGCTTTCCCCATGGGAATAGAGATGTTAGTCCATTGCCCATTGCCCTGACGGTGTCCCAGAGCAGATCATTAATTTCTCCCACGAACATCTCCCTGGAGTTTCCATACAAAGCTAGACCTCTTCTCCTGCTTGGTCCTGGAGGTGATCAGTGCTGGCTGCAAGCCCTGATCCATGCCAGTGCATGCAGGCAGTGGCCCAGGTTTGCCTCAGTCAATGACAGACCAGAGATAGGAACCTCCAGGGGATAGGAACCTCCAGGAGTATATTGAGTTTTGAGGGAGCACAGGTCAATCTCTGAAATACCACTTCATCTTGATTCAGAAGAAGCCTCTAGCACTTCAGGAGCACTTTCTGGAAAATTGTCTTGGTCCTTCATGAGCACACCTCTACAAACCAATGCAACCAGGGCACAAACTGTACCCCCAGCAGTCCTGATGAGCAAAGGGTGCTCGAGCCTCCAACCCTCTCTTCTTCCAAATGGAGAGGACCTTCTGTCCTTCCTTGTACACCTAAGTACTGAAGCCAGGCACTGTGACAAGAAAGTGCTCTCCATTCGTCTAGCTAGTATCAGAAGCCAGGTTCAGGCTGGGTCTTTCCACACTCACAAGAGTTTGCAGTGGGACTGACATGGGGGACTCCTTCAGTTGGTCAGCGTCAGTTTATTGAAACAAAGAGAGCATAGGTAAGATCAAGATGCAAGAGTCAGAGCTCCTTACGTGACAGGGTCTCCTCCACAATCTTCCACCTTCAACAGCTTTGCCTGGCCGTCTTGGCTTCTTCACAGTCATGTAGATGGTGGGCCTCCATCCTCTTTTTTTTGCACTCTTCAACATTTTGGGTTTTGCTTCTACCTTTGGATAATGAAGAAATGGTCCCCAAGTGTCTGGACTGGTAAGAAAGCCCATTAGTTTAGGGAGAAAAGAAAGGTTTTAATCAGAAATTTTTCAGAAGAAAAATATGTAAGAAAGCTTTGTAGAAAACAAATGTAATTGTTTGTTTGTTTGTTTATTTTTCACTGAAAGTCTCCACTTTGGTGAAACAGAAGGGCTATCTATGAAGATTTTCAGCTAGATCTGATTCTCCACCACCGGAGCTTCATGTTTTCTACCGCTTTAATGTGCAACAACCTTGGAGCTCTGGTCCACCTCCCAGTACTTGGGTAGGAGGCAGCACCCATTCACCAGTATAAAACCCGTGCTCTGCCCTTATACCAGGGCTTTGGCCAGGGCTGGTCTTGCACCAGATGGGTTGTGGTAGGCTCTGAACCCCTTGTTATTCCCATGGAGGTGTGAGCGTAAGGACCGGGGCTGGTTCCTGAGCCTGTCCTGGGTCCCATCTGGCTGCCCCAGGTTTTCACCGTGTTTCTCTGGGACCTGTCTGGCCAACCATCGCAGCGCCGGCACTTAAAAAAGCCCTCTCAACTGAAAGCCAGGCCAGCACATCCGCTGGAAAAATGACATAACCCTGTCACGTAATCTGGAGTTCCTCCTTTGGGGCAGCCTAGCGGGCCGGGGCCGTGTGAGAGGAGATCAAATGGCAGCACAGGAAAACGAGAGCGGAGCCCACAGAGGGAAAAACACCCTCACCCGCCGGCCGGGGGACTAATCGCAGCCCTCCGAGGGCTTTGGGAGTTCCCGTTCACAGGAGGGATGGAGACAGACATCCTCCTCTGGCTCCGGACACCCGGCTGGGTGCGGGCATGGCGTCTTTCTCCACGCCTCTCCCACCTTATCATTCAGACTAGTGTGAGGCGATGGCTTGAGATGAGAACTTGCCCTTCTTGTGCCTGGTGCTGTTCAAGCCCCATGGAAGAGATGATATTGACCCAAAAGAACTTGGGAGACTGCAGTTACCCAGGGCAGTGCCATCAGCATCCCCTCCCCTGCCTTTCTGCAGCTGACTTCCCACTCTCCCTGACTTCAGAGGACCTGGGGAAAATAAAGGAGATGGGTAAGGGAGGTGAAATAACAAGGAAAAACCTCTAAAATCGATGGGTCCCGTGCCAGGACTGGTGGTGCTGAGGGATCTGCGCTGGGTACATCCTTGCACACAGAGCCCGGCGCAGTCTTGCACCCTGGACCCTTGCCATCCTCTGTCCTTGCCCCCCGTCCCCGCAGCCGTGTGGGCATTTGCCACCACCTGCTCCCCCAGCCGCATCCTCCCACCCCAGCTCCATCTGCCCACCGGTGCCCGTGCCGGAGGGAGGGGGGATTTGCATTGCCCAGGGTTTGTGGTTTCTGACCCCTGACTTGCCGGCTGCCACTGGAATTCCCTATCGCTCCGTGACTCAGCTGACAGAAAGGGAGACAATGGCATTTTACATCAGCCCAGGCTATCAGGAGCCTGCCTTATCTGAGCTGTGTTTTTCTATTAGTCTAACACTCCATTGTGCATCCCTTTATCAGCTGCAATGTTGATGTAATGCTGGCTTGGAAGTGGTTTCTGCATCCTAGCACTAAGACAGCTCACTTTTATTTCGGGGGGGAAGGGGAGGGCGCGAGAGGAGGGTTTATCGGGATTCTCAGGAGATAGGAGCCCTTCTCCGGCAGGGAGTGGGGAGGGAGGGCTGGCTGGGTGGTGGAGGGGGGCTACCGGCCTGAGCTGAGCAGACTATTTACAGCCAGCAATTTATTGAACATAATTTCTGATGCCCCCACCTCCAGACAGTATTTTAAACTGATGTGCTCGCTTGTCAGGATCAATGTCCTCTCTGGTTCCTCCTGCAAGCCCCAGAAGGTTCAGACCTGGCTTTCTGCAGCTGGACTGGCCCGGCTGCTGGTGGCAGGGTGAGCCCAGACTTGTCCTGCAGTGCAGGTCACCCCTAACAGCAGCTTCTCACGGGCTCAGATACTAGTTGAGCTCCCACTGTGGCTTTTTCACCAGGGGTTTTCACATCTCTAGGCATCTATTTTCACAAAACAGGTGGTAACTTAGCATCCTGAAGTGGCCAACGGCTTAAAAAATTTCTGGGGTTGGATGGGAAGCACCAACAGAAGCTACCTGCATGAAGAAATAACATGTCAAAGTGGCCTCATAGGCTTTGCTTCCTGATGTTTAGACCCTCAGGACCCATCTCCATTACAGCAACAGGCAGAGTCACTTCAGGTGCTACATGGGAAGAGAGAAACATGTTGAATATATTTTAATACAGCAACATGAGGAATACGGCCAGGTAGGTGTTAGATTTATCCTATCCAGCAGTAGTAAGAGCAGCAATGAGGATATCAACCCAGGGCACAGGCCATCTGGAGCCATACCTGAGCATCATCCCTGAGTATGATGGCTTGGTTCCACTCAGTTATCCCAGCCCATGCGGCAGCCCTGCTGCACGACCATCCTTTGGCCAAAGTCAGCAGGACCAGTGTTTTCAAGCCCCATGTAACTCCCTCTTGGAGCAGTCTCCGGTGTGAGGGGGACGGACTGCATCTAGTGCTCTCTGCTTCCTCCTCGATGGGGTTTCGTGCTTATCCTCTCCGCCTGACTCCATGTGCGGAGATAGGATCAGAAGGTGCTTGCAGGCATGTGCCCCGGTTTGGGTTTCCACCGCTTATAATGAACTTGCTCGTTTCCTGTTTTACTTTGCTCAAGCCCAGTAGGCTGGTAAAGAAGCTGCAGCTGGGATGTGTCCTCATAAAGTATGTATAGCCACTTGTAGAAGCCGTACAATAATTAATGTGCTATTAATAAGAACCTGTTATGACTCATACTTCAGCTGTTTCACTAGTGCCTGGCTCACAGTGCGACCAAGCAGAAGGCAGCACTGATTTTGGACTTTGGGTTCAACTACTGGGTGACTCACCCCGGGCGAGGGGCCGTATTTTGTGGCTCTGGATAGGTGTCTGCTGCACATCCATCACCCCGGCGGCTCGGCAGCCTGCTGTCGGCTCAGCAGGTTTGTTCGATACGGAAGGATAAACAATCACACGTCTTGCTGTAGACCCCTAAACTCTTGTTTAATAGCTAGACTCAGACTCAAGGTTTTTCTGTGATATATAGGAAGTGTCTGTGGAGCTCCAAAAAGCTTCTCAGGGCCCATTTGCATCCTTTCAGAATTTAACCTTGAGAGCAGAGCAACTTACAGTGACCTGCAAATACTAACCCCAGGCAAACTCTCTGTGAACATCATCCTCTGGGCCATTGTCTGGGGTGCGATGGACATGGCTCTGCAGCTGCAGGAGTCCTCACGCACAACATGCTTTCCCCAGAGGGGAAGGTGAGTGGTGGTACGGACATACGCACCTTGCAGCAGCTTCCACTGAGGTCTGGCGTTGGAAATTTCCTCATACGTGGCAGTGTGTCCTGTCTACCACTAATTCAGACACGAACAACAGCACTTTTCATCCACGCAGACCAGGCTTCAGCCTGGGACTTTTGCATTTGCCCACTAGCGCTTTTGCATCTGTGTTTGCATACCCCGGATGACTATGTTTGCATGTTGACCCCTGGAGATGTGTGAAGACCACAGCGTGTTTTTTTGGAGAAACCAAACCAGATCTTTCTGAGAAGACCTTCAGAGTTAGTTTGATTCATTCCTCCTTTGTACAAGATGGTGCCCATCAGATTAGTGGAAATTCCACTGTGATGGGGACTCGACAGACCGGGGTTCAAACAGTCCTGAGGTGGCAGTTGTGAAGTGCCGATGAAGGCAAAGCAAGAGTAGAAACATGAACCGCAGTGGGCAGGAAGAGTCATGGTAAATGGTTACTGCCCATTCCCAGCCACATCCATGCCCTGAATTTGCTGTTGTGTCCTTAGAGCCCAAATCAAAAAGTGGAAGCCCATATGCAATGGGGTGCAGCAGTCCCAGAGGGTCTTAGCTTGCAGAGATCCTACCTGGACCAGCCAGCGAAGCTGTTTGTGCTGTCGCCTCTTCCTCTTCAGCCTCTGGCTGCCCGTGGCGGGGCCGGCTGCTCTCTCTGCCCGGCGAGTGGCCACGGTTTCGTCTCAGTCATCATTTCTATTGTTATCTGACCATTATCTGATCCTCTCCCAGGCCGGGCCAGGAAATATCCTTCTGTCTCTGTCTTTGACGGCTCTCCATCCTCTTCCTCCTTGGAGAAGACAAAAGCAAAACAAGAGCATAATGAATCAGACGTTTCCCTTCTCACTTTGCCCCTTACTTCCCCCTCTCATTTTTTACGCGGACCAATTTCTGCCTTTTCCCTCCTGTTTGTTCGGGACGTGGCCTGCGCAGTTCCCCTGCGCTCAGCATCCCGGGGAGTCTGGCCGGCTCCTTTCGGTGTCAGCGGGAGTTCAGCGGCGAGTAAGGCTGATAGGGCTTCTCTGGCCCCCACCGCGTCCTCAAACCTAACGTCTGCAAGAAGCTTGGCCTCATGACACTAGGGCACGGGATCAAACCCGGCAAGCTGAACTCCAGCCCAGCTAGAGGTTCATGTGGGTTCAGAAAAGCAACTGGATGGTTGGGTGGAGGAAAAACAGTCTATCGAGGGCCATTAAACATGAGATCAGCTTCATCCAGCTCAGGATGTCACGTGGCAGCAACTTGCTAGAGGCTGGAAGGGGGTGTTGGGGAAGCATTGCTCTGCCCATAGATTTTGTATTCTTTCATTGGCATTGCTGGAGAAGGCGCAGGACACTCACTTCTGTGCACTCTACGGGTTTTGCTTTGGCTGCAGAACAGGATGGTGCAAAGCTCTGCCCATGAAACCCAACACTTTTTGGCCTGTTGTGACCTTTCAGATTTGCTGTGTCCCAAAACAATGTCAGGTCTCACTTCCAATATTCTGTGGGGTGTGGATTGCTTTAGAGCCAGGGTGGTCCTGATCTGCGTTGGACCTGGTCGAGGTAGCTGTATTGAAGGCTTGAAAAGAAAGCCATGCTTGTGAGGCATTGTGGCTCACCAAATACATCCACCGGTCCCTATCTGAGCAACATCTCCCTCTCCTTCACCTTTCTCCACTACTCAGCAATAATGCACTTTGGCTCTTCTGTTAATTAGCCAACTTTTCTTGAGGACCAGAGGCATGGGAAGGGCTGGAGATCCCTGCAGTCCAGGGTCAACGCTACTGTGGGCAGGCAATCCCTGCTCCTGAAGGTCATTTCTTCCAGGTAGGACTGAAGTCTTGGGAAGCTCAACTGCTTGTTGAGAAGCTCAACTGTTGGTTGGTCAAGGGCAAAGGCCATGGCAATGACTTTGCTAACAATGGTGTGGGTGACTATGGGCCAGTGCCAACAGGTGTTCCTGGCCCGATTTCCTTGACTGGTATAGCTAGGGGGAAAGAAAAAAATCTGCAGGAAATGGCCCCATTTCTGAAACTTTCCCCTTTTTTTTAGAAAATGAAGGTGAAAATTAGAAATGCGCCCCCCCCCGATATAGGAGTTTTCCCACATGCAGATTCTGTAGTCTATTTTTTAATTTTTATGATGATTTTTTACTGGAAGCAGGAAGGAACAAATGAAAATATCAAAAAGGGAAGATGAAAACACCCTAATTTCTTTAGCTTTATAAAACCTCCTGACTCTTTTCCTGCCATGTCTAATGAGGCCGCAGAGCTTAAACCAGAGAGGTTTTCTCTCTGTGAAGGCAGACATAGACACTGGGAAAGCTACACTGCTGCTTTAAAGAAGATACTGAAAAATGAGAAAGGGCATGGAAAAAAGGGCTACAGAAATTATCTGAAGAGTGAAGAGAAAGCCTTAGCATGACAGGCTCAGAAAGCTTGTTCTGGTCGGCTTATCAGAAAAGGAGATGGAGAGGTGACTGGACATGAATTGCTTGGGGAGAAAAATGTTTGATGTGAAAGGTCTCTGAAATCTAGGAAAATTGGCCTTCCCATGGCTGCAAAGCAGAGCCAAACTACCCAGGCTTGTGATTACTGCTGAGGGTAATTAGTCAATAGGCTACGCAGGTTCTTTATCCCTGGACACCTTTAAATTAAGAGCAGATGCCTTTCTGGAAGCAATGTTTTAGCCAAGCGCAAGCCGTTGAATTATGGGTGGAAGCTACAACTTACAGCGCTGAAATATAATGGGTTGAGCTGTATGGGAGGTGAGACCACGGGGGCCTTGAATGTCACGGTTCATGAAAAGTGAAGGGGGATTTAGGAAAAGGATGTGGGCAGAATTTTTATTTTTTTTCACCCAGCTGATGGGTGGAGATCCACAAACATGGAAAGACTGCTCAGGGACACTTGGCACCTACTCTTTGGCCAGTTTGGTAAGTGCTTACAGGACCTTTTTCGTGGTCATGGAGCTTCTGCTGGAGGTAAGATTAACAGCTCAGCAACTCAAGGTGATGGAGAAACCAGAGTGAGAATTTTCACCAGGAAAACTTGGAATAATCCAGGAAATGTTTCCTTGTACTTTTATACTGGTGTTATTACGCTCCTGGTCCTGCTGGGTTTGCAGGTCATAAGCAAACAGGAGGGATGTGTGGTTTAGAAGTGCACCTCCTCAAAACAGAATCATCCTTTCTTTATTGCCAATTTTGTTCTTCTTCATGTTTTAGGTGCGGGGGGAGTTTTTTGTTTGTGGTTTTTTGGTTTTTTTTTGTTTGTTTGTTTGTTTTGTTTTGTTTTTTTTTGTTTGTTTGTTTTTTGTTTTTTGTTTTTTTTTTCTCTTTAAAGGCGTATTTCACTCACGGCTCCTTCATTATCAGTGTGCAGTGTTCTCACTTGGCAAGATTTACAGGACAGATGATCCCCAAATGTGTTGCTTGGAAAATGCTTTTCCTGAGCTCTGCCTGCCGTTCTGAGCAAAGCTCTTGATGGATCTTCACTGGGGAGAGATGCCAGCAGCTAAATAGGGTCTAAACCCACCATTTAGACTATGGGCTGCAAGGTGTGACCGTCACAAGTGCAACTTCAGCAACGGAGGAATAAAAAGAGAACAGGACTGAAGGATATTGTAACAGGTAGAGGCCCTTGAAAAACTCAGCCAGTCCAGAAACTCCTCCCTCAGCTGGATGGGACCTCCATAACCTTTCCTTCTTGTGCAGCCTGTTCTTGTAAACCACTGGTGATGGAGACACTGTTCTTCCTCTCTACTCTCTCCCTAGACAGGCAAATGAGTTACATATCACATTTACCCTATGTCTTATCTTTAAACAGAACACTCCATGTCCTTCAACTGCTCCTCATCGTCTGTGTTTTCCACTCCTCTGCTCATCCCTGTTACTGTCTTCTGCATTTTCTCCACTCACTCCCATACCCTCGCGTGATGCCCCAAGCTGGACCCTGTGCTCCAGCACTGAGAAATCTGGACCTCCCGTATCCCGGACTATGCACCAGTTATACTTCCCAGTGTGGAGTTAACCTCCTTTGCACCAGCTGACTCATGCTCAGCTTCTGGTCTGCAATGCAGGTCCTCTTCTGCTCCTGTTATCTGTTGCCTTGTGGTTGGCCTCCATTGATCCTAGCTTGTTGCGTGCAGGATCTCTTTACTAAATCCTCCTTTTTCCCAGGACCCTCTGATCCATGGAGATTACCCTGTATTCTCACAAATACTCAGCTCCCAGCACAGAGTTTCTATACTAAGATGCCAATGGTCTCTTCTGGCTAAGTTTCTCTGACACCCACAGAACCGGTGGTGACCAAGACCCTTTGGAAGTCAGACCGGTCATCTCCATATGAGATGGAGGTGGGCTCCCAACCCTGGGGGGGCATCAAGTATTTCATGCCCTGTGTATACAGCCTTCAGCATGGCGGGGAGGGGCTGCAGGCTCTTGTGTATAGAGAAGCCCCAACGCCCTTCACTGCAGGGCTGAAGAAAGCCCCTTCATTCATTCCTTCTAAACAGGTTTTCCAGCCCCTCCTGTCTTGACCCTGATTGCTTATCAGCTGGGATATGTTTATCCTAAATCTTTCTTTTCTCCCTTTTCGTGTCTCCCCCTCCACCTCTCCCTTTCCTGCTTTTTCTCCCACTGTGTCTCTCTCCCAGCAGCCCACGTGCAACACCCCCTTTCCAAGGCCAGGGCTGAGCTTGCAGGGGAGTGCAGCTCCAGACTAAACTTTAATTTGCACGCTCCCTGTTTCAAGGGCACGAGGCGTTTTTTCGGCTGTTGTTGTTCTCCGGTGCAGAACTGGAAGGTTCTGGTTTGTGCCACTGTCGATTGAGACAGCACCGGTGTAATTACAGCCTGTTCCCTCCCTGTGGAATTTAGCAGAGACCAGCTCCTTTTATAGCCTGCCCAGAGCCCCTCCGAGGGACCTCTCCCGTGCCTCTGATAGTCTTTTTACACTCTCTGTCCCCAGGACTGACGTGAAAGTGCTGCAGCGTTGACCTCAAGCCCCGCAGGTCCTTTGAGTGGTTCCTAGAAAACCCTCCTGGCGCCTTGCCCATGGGGTATAGTCACAGCTCTGCCCGGGGAAGGCTGTGCCAGGCGTTGGCCCACGTGTCTGCAAAGTCTCCGCCGCTGCAGACACTATGCAGAGACCAGGTCCTTAAAAAAATGACGTTATGGAGGATCTAGTGTGACATCCCCCTGGTTGTGCATGTCTCCTGTCTCCAGGAGCTCTACATGGCTACCACTTCCTAGATAATTTGTGAGCCCTTTTCCTTAGTCTAGGTTTTACACAAGGAGCATCCATACCATCCCAGCCACTCTTGCCTGTATGGTCCCTGCAGGGCAGATGTAAGGATGCAGATCAGGAGCTAATCTCCATGTGATGATCTCCTTCCAAAGCAGCGGTGGTGGTGGGCAAGAGGCAAGTGGTGGGATGAGGTAGGAGGAGGCTTGCGCTGCTGTTTTCTGAGAGATGCTTCTTGTGCTGTGGGAAATCCGGGTCTCTGGCATCCTGGTAGTTAACAGCAGTGGCTGGTCATGCTGATTAAATAGGAAGCACCATCTTTTCAAATCCCCCCAACTTTTCAAACCCAACTCTCTGTCCAAATCAGGTGGAACTAACAAAATGCAAATGAGCATCATCTTCTCTTCATGGACCTCTGACTTGTATTTTCATCCTTCCTCTGTCTCTGAGAGCCCATCCTCTTGCTGTCCCCATACCTCCTGGTCTGCTGCTGTTTCTCCACATTTCCAACTACCGGACAGCATTAGCAGAAAGTCAAGTGCATGCAACTCCTTCCCAACAGATGTTTCACAAAGGGGCCTGGAGACTTAGAATCATAGAATCATAGAATCACCTAGGTTGGAAGAGACCATTAAGGTCATCAAGTCCAACCGTTAACTCAACATTGCCAAAACCACCACTAAACCATGTCCCTCAGCACCACGTCTGCACATCTTTTAAACACTTCCAGGGGTGGTGACTCCAGCACTTCCCTGGGCAGCCTGTTCCAATGCTTGATAACCCTTTCGGCCAAGAAATTTTTCCTAATATCCAATCTAAACCTCCCCTGGTGAAACTTGAGGCCATTTCCTCTTGTCCTACCACTTGTTATTTGGGAGAAGAGACCAACCCCCCCTTGCTACAACCTCCTTTCAGGTAGTTGTAGAGAGCGAGAAGGTCTCCCCTCAGCCTCCTCTTCTCCAGGCTGAACAACCCCAGTTCCCTCGGCTGCTCCTCACAAGACTTGTGCTCCAGACCCCTCACCAGCTTCGTTGCCCTTCTCTGGACATGCTCCAGCTCCTCAATGTCTTTGTTGTAGTGAGGGGCCCAAAACTGAACACAGGATTCAAGGTGAGACTTCCCCAGGACCTTTCCATAAAGTCTTTCTTGCTCCTTCTGTAAAGATACACTCTTACTGTGAAGACATCCTGGAGTGTTTCTCTTAGACTTGCAGAAGCAGGATATTGCAAAATCCCTAAAGAGTCTAGGAGATTGAGACTGGATGGAAACCAAGGAGTCTAGTTCTCCTGAATTGCTTGGATGCTTTGGCTTTCTTCAGCCCAAAGTCCATGGACTGGGAACAGAGTACCTTAGGGTTATCTGCAGTGTGTGCTTGGTCCTGTCCCTGCCTTCCCCAGGAAACCAGTTGGCCAAGAAAGATGTTTCTAGTTACCCACTGGGTAGAGTGTTAGTTTGGGAAGTGAGACGGGATTTAAACTCCCCTCCTTGCCGCGTCTCATCAGGAAAGGCATGTGTCTCCCCAGCTGTGAAATAAAGACAGTGAAAGAGAGGGATGCAAAGAGCTCAGCGTTATCATGAATAACGAGAACAAGTGGGTTTCTAATCTTGGGAATGAGATGATCTTTTCCGTCACACGACACAGCTCTACTAACAAATTAAGCAGCGCCAAGCACAGATACTGGAACTTGATTGTCTGTATTGTTAGCACGATGCTTGGCAGAGTTTTGGGTCCAACCAACTAGTGCCCACCTAATCCATCCTAAATCTGCAGAGGGCAATGCCCTTGTGGTCAGAGCGCAGGGATGCTGCTTCACCCAGATGAGGTTCAGGTGGAGACCCAGTCTTTTGGGGTGCCCCATCGGAACTCCCCCTGGGTGCAGTGAGCATGTGGCCACAGCGCAGCTGAGCCTGTTGATGTATCACTCCTCTTGCCCTGCTTCTTAAACCCTTTACATAAACATTTGCTAGTGGCCAGGGTTGGGAAAGAGCGCGTAAGCAGATAGAGCTCTGCCCTGACTCATTGCGGCTGCTCAGATGTTCTTGCCCTGCTTTTCATGCAGACGAGCTCAGACCCTGGCAGAGGTCAAACCAGCACACGATATCTTTAAAAAGCCCAGAACTGAACCAGATAGTTCTTCCCAAAAGCTGTTCCTGGCTTTTTTTGGGTTCTTTTTTTTTCCCCCCTCACTTCTGGCATAACCAGGCCATGCCAGAGTTTCTGCTTGCAGCATGTGGAAAATGCAGCGACTGCATGTCAAAAAATAGGGGGGAAGAAAGAACAACAAAAGAAAAGCGCAGATAGCACAGGGCAGTTCTTGTTTATCTCGCACTGGGGCTGGCAAGGTTGCAGAGATCCTCAGGCTGAGCTTGGATGGGGAAGAGATGTCCATTAGCTCCATTGCCTTCATTCCCCACGTAAAGCTTTCTCCCTACTTTGCCACTCCAGTCCCCCCACCGCTGCCCCTGCCCCCCGTCCCATTAGGACCCAGCGGGCTGTCGGAAGCGTAATGGAAGAGAGAGCTTTCATCCATCATAGACCTTGAAGAGTTCAGCGAGGCAGAGCCATCACAGAGGAGAAACATTCCTCCGCGAATCCCCTCTTGTCTCTCGGGTGGGAAGGGGGAGGAGGAGGGAGAGATAAGGCCAAACTAATTTGTCTTTTTTAATTGGCTCAGAATACTTGAACGAAAGCTGGTTTGTTATCCTTGGCTTTGCTCTGGCAGGCGTCCAGGATGTAGGGCAGAGACGGAGGCTTCTGAAGAGTTAACCTCTTCTAAATATCCTATTAGGATCCTCTCCATTTAGTGTAAGGACGATGTAAGCAGAGACAGAGTGGGAGGGCCTCTTCGTCTTTCTTTTTTCCCTTTTTCTACTAGAAGCCCAGCCTTAGAAGGGACACAGGGACATGCGGAATAGCAAAGGCCCAAGGGTGAGAGTCTTCTGGTCAAATTTTGCCATACGCTTTGTAAACATCCAGAGCTGAGCTAATCACCCCGAGCTCCCTTTGTAGTCAGCAAAGAGAGAGGCACTTCTAAGGCACAGTTGGTCTCAACCTAAGGCAGGTTGACCTCAAAGAGGTCAAATGATTCATGCCTGCTTGTCTGCAAGGGTCTGCAGTGACTGGAAAGGAAACCTAGAGTCATTAGCTTGAACGGATGCATGCATTTAGCTGCACACATGTAGGCACCTAGTACCCTCTGAGATGCTCCAGGGTTTATCAAAGAATGGTTTGGGTTGGAAGGGTCCTTGAAGATCATCTGGTTCCAACCCCAAGACGTTTCCTTTCTGAGACGTTTACATTTGTCTGGTGTCACACAGATATGGTAGCAGATCCGTGGGAGACCTGTGCAGGTCTTGCAGAGCAGCTGGAGGCTGAGGGCATCTAAATTGTCACTCCATGCCTACTCATGGGCAGCTGAATTAAGCTGCTAAAGACAAAGCAGATGACTCGGGCTCTGAATGTCTGGCCTTAGCTGGCCAAGTTTTGTGTACACGGCTGGGAAGAAGTGGCTCCAAAGTCAGGCTTGAGGCCAGATTGACTGGTAATCCATGACTTGGGTTTCCATGCCGCAAGTGGCTGTTGAATGATCCATTTGTTCTAGGAAAGACATCACCAATGTTTCAAAACAAACTCAAAGGCATAATTACAAGACCATTTAGGCACGAACTGCACCGTGTTTGTCCTTTGTCAGTCTCTGTGGTCTGGCAGACAAAGTGGTCCAACTCCTTGAAGGGTCCCAACTCTATCTTTCATGAGGACAGGTGATGTGTGTAGAGCTGAGTTCAGGACCATACGAGCATGAGCTGATGGGTCTTAGAACAACCCTGGTCTTTTCCAGGGTTCCTCACACAGCCAGCTCAGGTCCAGCAAAGAGGCAGTTAGCAGAAAACCAGCGATGCTGCACACTTTGGTTTCCTCTCACGCTCAGGTGGGTGGATCCTTTGTTTGCAGATGGTTACAGTCACAGGTCAAGGCCTGTGCCCTCCACACGTCTGGGAGCATCAGATTTGCTTTGGTCTCTGACAGCACTACTGCAAAGGAGTTTCTCTCTACGGGCCGTGCGACTCTAGTAGGCAAAGAGGCGAGAGGCAGTGCTCAGCAGCTTGACATACAGTTTTCAAGGTCTAGGGTTAATTCTGTCCTCGGTTATAAATTTCCCTTTGTAGAGTTGGCAGGCCTAATTGATTTAGGAACCAAATTCCCATTTCTCAAAGAAGACTTATCTGGACTTATAAAAACTGAAGTTTGCTTTCAACCCTGAAACAGGAGAGTTAACATCCCTTCTAGACGTTCTGCCATCTTAAATCACATTAATTAACAATGTCATTTAATTCATATAAATGTCTGACTCCTTTTGGTTTTTTTTGAAACCCATGTTCCTATCAAAACCCATCACGTGGGCAATTCAGTTGCGTTCCTCTACCTTATGGAAAGGAGAGTGCAAAATTAAGTTTGCAGGGTTTTGTTTGTGTAAATGAAAGCTTACAAAGTGAGAAAGGGGAGATTTTCCTGGAGAAATATGGCAGAGCCTGGAATAGTGCAGGCAGTGTTGTGTTTGCCAGGGCTGGAAATCCCTGCCCCCTGTTTTCATTGACAAAGCCTGTTAGAGTTCACCCAGTGTGACCCAAGTAATGCCATCAAAAGACAGTCCCAGCCCCTGGGTTTTGCTTTTCTCGGATATCTTAATCAGCTTGTTTGACAGATACGGGCAGATACAGAGGGTGGCCTTGCAGCCAGACAGTGGTGTGGGCGCCTGCAGAGATGGGTCTCATTCCCCGGCTCCATCCCAACAGTCCTGAGACACCTGGGGAAAGTCACATCGTACGGCAGCTGCCACAGCCCTAACCAACAAGGGTCAAAGCACTGTGGGACTGGAAAGGGCTCCTTGAGGGCATCTCACCCATCCTCCTGCCTCCAGGCAGAGTCAACTGTATCTACCTGCTTATCCTTGCCAGAGGTCGTTCTGAAGGACACTGAGTTTCCCAAGCAGTTTCTCCTTCCTAGGATTCCCTGGCTTTGCCATTAAAAGTCCCTTCACTCCCTTCCTCCCTCCCTTCTTTTACCTTTCATGAAGGAACGTCACCTCTCAAGTGTCTCTGCAGACTAACCAATTTCAGTGCTTCCTCCTTAATCTGTCATTTCTACTCCTTTAGTCATTCTCTTTGCATTTTTTAGGGCTGTCCCCAGTCTGACCCCTTTTTTCCTTGAAGCCCAGGACCCAGGAGGGGGCCCAGCATGCCAGCTGAGACCTTCCCAGCACCAAGGAGGTAACTTCATAGCTAACTTCAAAGATAATGCCACAACTCCACAGAGCTCCTCAAAGGCTCAGACACTACCCAGCTTCCCAGGGATTGGGAAGAGTGGTTCCCATTACAAAAGGAGACTGGGGAAGGCTATTGTTTTTTAGATATGAGACCCACATTTCGGTGGCCACAGGTCAGTCATGCAGCTGGCCAAGCCTAGGTCTCTGCTGCTGGGTGGAGCAGTTAGCTGTGGTGGCTCCAGTCAATATGGGGGTGGGATTTGGTTGCTACATGGGTGTCTACGGTCATTTTAGGCACAACCAGAGATCCTGTTGCCATTCAGATGGGTGTGAGTCTTGTGCTGTATCTTCTGACCCTGTGTTGTGTTGACATCTCAGGTGTTTTCAGACATTAGGGCCTCTGTTTGGCCAACTGAATGAATCGTGTCTAAGGGTACCATGGGGGAATAAAGGGAATATAAAAGGAAGTCAGACATCCAGCTTGCAGGGAGACACTGGCCTGGAGAAATTTATTAGTCTTAATCCACAACTGAGTCCTGACTTGGCGTGCCAAGTCTTACAGCCTCCCTTGCTCTGTTTTCATGTTTACCTTCTCCGTTTCCATCTCTTCTCCACATGCAAATAGACTGCCCTTGCCCTGCTCGGTGGAGGCATTGCAGGACCCCATCCCACCTACATCCCTGAGCATCCCCTGGGAGCAGGGCACTGAAACGCCTGAGAGGGACCCCAACATCTAGGACCTGAGTCTTGTACCCATGAAAGGGATGGTGAAACACCTTCCCTCAACTCTACTAGCACTGTCAAGCTCTGCATGGAGAGGAGCTGCCTCCTCCTGCGTGGAGACGTGCTGGAGGCCAAGCAGAGCCCATCGCTCCCTGGAAACCCCCCTCCCCTTCTCCATGCCTCGCAGAGCCGGGCACCCCCAGCCCCCCGAGGGCTCTGACAGTAACCATGCCACGGGGGGCTGTCAGTCAACGCAACGTTGGGCAGTGTCAGCCACAGTTCGCTGTAATCTCCCCAGGGGGAAGAGCGGTGCCAGAAGTGACAGCCACCTTTATCCACATCCCGGGGATATAAACAATATCGTGAAATAATGACAGGCGGAGCATAAGCATCAATATCCTTCAGACGCTTCGGCCCCCCCGCTCTCCACCCCAGAATATGTTCCTGAAAAGCCTCGTTTCCTAATACCTGGGGTTTCTTTGCTTATTAGCCTTATCTGCTGGAGCAAAGTACCTCGGTGAAAGACATTTTTTGGTGCCGTTTTTTGGAATGTTTTTGTAATCCTTGCATTTATAGACAAAGACAAGGAGATCAAAGCTGCCCAGGGTTTATAAAGCATGTCAGGCTGAAAGTTTGACATCAATTAAAGTGATATACACGTTGTCCGGATTTATGAGAAAACACTGATTTCGCCCCATCCCCTGCCTCCAAATTAGTGAGACTCTTTGCAGTGACTTGCATCTCTTTTCTGAGTCTGCTGATGAGTGATTGGGGATCTGAGAGCAAAGCGAAGGGGAGCTGGTGTCTAGCGGTTCTTCCCAGCTGCGAGTCCTGGCCCTGCATGCGCTGAGTTGGCCGGTCTCAGCTGCTTCCATTCACTCTGCCAGTGGTACTGCAGCAGCGGTCAGAAATTATTCATTTGAAATGTTTTTGGAAGGGAAAAGGGGATACAGGACTGAGAATTCAGTTTTCCTCTTAATGCTTTTTTTTCAGATCTTCTTTTGCCATAAAAATTGTTTCGTTATCACCAGAAGGAATGGCTGAAAACAGCAAAGCCTTCATGTTTTGGCTGCAAATGGACAAATACCCTCTTGAAAGGCTACTGAGGGATTTCCTAGCAAGAGGGGTTTGGGTCCCCACCCCTACCATGTTCCCAAATACTGTCCCAGGGTGGATACCCTCTCTGCGACACTGCAGGAAAGGCGCAGGAGAGCCTTTAAGAGAGAGGCTGTTTGGCAGAGAAGAAGAGATTTCAGTTCCATAGTTCAGGCTCAGGAAATTGAGACTGAAATCATGTTTCCCAGGAAGCAGCCATGACCACCTCTCCAGCCTTCTTGCTGCAGTTGGCCAACTCTAGATCAAAAAATAAGTGACTCATAGACCGTGAAGGTAATTGAGGGAAGGCTGGCCGTGCATTCCATCTTTAGGGTGCTCCTCTGCACAGGTGGACAACAAAGGGCAGCCAAGATGGTTGGGGGATTGGAGCACCTCCCTTCTGAGGAAAGGCTGAGAGAGCTGGGACTCTTTAGCCTGGAGAAGAGAAGGCTGAGCGGAGACCTTCTTCTTGCTTAGAAGTATCTCAAGGGTGGGTTGAAGGAGGATGGAGCCAGACTCTTTTCAGTGGTTCCCAGTGAGAGGATGAGGGGCAATGGGCACAAGCTGGAACATCGGAAGTTCCATTCAAACCCAAGAAAAAACTTCTTTACGGTGAGGGTGACAGAGCACTGGCACAGGCTGCCCAGGGAGGTGGTGGAGTCCCCTTCTCTGGAGATTTTCAAGCCCCGCCTGGATGCAGTCCTGAGTAATGTGCTCTGGGCATTCCTGCGTCAGCAGGAGAGTTGGACTAGGTGATCTCTAGAGGTCCCTTCCAACTCTGAAAATTCCGTGATTCTCTGACTCTGCTGCTGCTTGTGCATTTGCATGGATGCAGTAAGATGCTGGGCATGGAAGCTGGAGTCTCTGATTTATAGACACAGACTCGCTCTCCCTGTGGCCTTCTGCCGTTTGCACTTCTTGTGCAAGGTGATAAAATACAGACTAGCAAAACCTATCCTGCGAGAACATCTTGGAAAATATTTTTGGTGCTCAGCTGTGTGTTTTGCAGCTCCCCTGCATGTGGCCCATGGAGAAGATCTGGAATGCCAGGAGAAAGTCAGATTTCCCCCAGCTGGAGGAAGCTCCCAGACATGGATTTGGAAGCAATGGGGCTGCTACCACTTTTTTGAGCAAGCCAGATGGCGGGGACTTCTGGTTGAAGCTGTGTTCATCCCTGCTGTGCAGATTTCATTCATCTCTGGTTTCTGGCTAGGCGGTAAATTGTGCAGGATTATTTTCCTGTGGGTAGCTGGAGTAAATATGAAAACAATCCTGAATATCTGAGAACCTAAAAAAAGGTTCTGGATCTAAAAACGGCCGCAGGGAAGGCAACGGAGGGGGGGATAATAAATGCAAATTGGATAGTTCATCCTTAAAATTAGACCTTGTTTTCATCTCATTTCCCCTGCCGCATTTCAGATATCCTCCAAGTGTTTCCTGGCAATCCCTCTGCATTTTTAACATCATAATTTTGTTCATCTACCCCAGCGTTCACTGCTCTTCCTGTGTCTTGTGACCGAGGGTTGATTGCAATGAACGTTATTCCTCAAGAACAAAACAGGAGTTGATTGTCTCTTTAACCCTCCTGGAAACAAACCCATCCGAACCAAGAAATTCTCCAAAAGCACCTGTGACAACTAGAAACAGAGCTCGCTGGGTGGAAGGAACAAGAGGTGGAGACCATAATAGGGGTCAGGGTCTGGGTCCTGCTAGAGACGTGGTCTCAGCCTCAGTTGCTTGGACTCTTTCTCCCCAGTAGCCTCAGGAGCTGCCCTGAAGTGATGTTGCCCATCACAGATTTGCTGGAATTCCACTGTTAGTTCAACCTTTCTGGGAAGCGCCCTGGTTGCAGCACAAGCTGATGAGCCTACACTTCCAGCTGCAAAAGCTGTCAGTCCTCACCTCTGTGGAGAGAAAGATAAATTCTTCAGGATGGGGGAAGACACTTGAAACTCAGCAACATTTTTAAAACCTTATGGATTTCATGCTTATTCAGGGATTTGAGGTACGGCACAAAGCCTGGCTTTGTCTGTGGGGTCTCAGGTTGCCTCTGCTCAAGCCCAGGATATCTCAGGTCATCTGAGACAAGGTGACTTCACATTCCATTTGTGAAAGAACTGCAGACGTGCCACCTGGATTGCACTGGTGACTTGAACAAAAACTACTCCATGACTACCTGGAGCTGCCAGTCCGAAAGGGTGTACTCACCTAAGCAGTCACATTTGGAGAAGAGAAAGAAATGGAAGTGGAGGTGCTCTTTGAGGTGTTCTTTTGGACAATGTCAACAGCATTTTACAGATGCTTGTGAGCAAAGTCATGCAGACACTACCTAGAGCCAGGTTTTCACCCTTTATGGGTGTGAAGCCAGTTTGAGGGTGTCTGGCCCTAGTGATCTCCCCCACGTCTGTGCCGCAGGCTGTCAAACCTGCAGTTATCCCGATGACAAAATTTCTGGTGCTGTGCCAGGTCGCTGGAATGAGTAAGGCTAACATAAAATAAAAATTAAAATAAGAAAGAAAATAATTATTCATTATTATTAATAGTAATAGTAAAAATTTAAAAATAATAATAAAGGTCTGCTCTCAGAATAATAGGATGAGAGTTTTCACTTCTCTGTTTTCTGTGTACCGTTCCTTGACCTTCCAAAACCAGTTTCTCATCAGAGAAAATGTCACTGAACTGCATCCTGAGTCACGGGGCAAATTGTTCTCGTGATAGACACATGCACGGTGAAGGCGGCAGGACCTGAGAGGTTACGCTGGAGACCAAGCTGGAGAAACGGTGCTTTCGGCATCCTCTCGGAGCTGCTGGCTTCCTTAAAACGCCCCAGAAGCTGTGTTGCTCAGTTACAAAAATATACGATCGTTATGATTTAGCTGAAACTGCAGCAGGGGGAAGTGATGAGATAGTTTTAGTTTCTTCTCGAACCACAGGGTTTAGGAACTGCTGAAGCGGGTGAGGCGTTGTGGGGACGTGCTCGTGGTGGTGTTTGGGGGAGCGAGCTGGGAGATACGTGGTGGTGTGATTTCTGCCTTTGCTCCGAACACAAGGAGAAAAGGGAGCAGAGTGGTTTGTGATTCAGGAATTAAAGCCCACCGTGGGAAGCTTGGCTTTTAGTCCCCGCGTTGTCACGAGTCCCTCGGCTGCTCTGTGCCCCAACCGTGTAATGAACACGGCAGCTTCCAGCAGCCGCCGGGGATTTTCCACTTCCTCCAAGCAAAACCCGGTGCTACAAGCAGCCTCCCGAATCTCAAGACACTGGGCGTCCTCCTACACATTTCAACACCTCCTCTGGACCAGACTCCAGACTAAGGATAAGATTTAATCATTTATTGCCTTTGCATTGAAAAATATCCCTGCAAAGCAGTTTTTCAGCTCCCCTTTGCTCACGATGGCTGTTTAATGTGCTTTCCCATTGCAGTCACCGGAGATGTCGTCCAGGCCGTCAGCAGAGCCTGAATGGATTCAGCTCGTGCTAAAACAGGCACCTGCATCCAGCTGAATTGCTCTCCAGGCTCCACTGACTGGATTGGCTGGGATGAATTTAGAAGCCTGAACACAAGTTGTTAGCATTTTGGGGCATCCTTTGGGTCTAAGGCTGAGAGTCACATCCTCCTGGTGGTGTCATTTATCTGGGAAGGGGAGAAGATGTGCGGTGATATTTGATGAAGTGCTGTCCCTCAAGCCAGTGCGTGCGACCCAGCCCCTCTGACCGTCCTTTGGAGGAGCACTCTGAAAATACCTGTAGCACCGTGAGCTGGTGTGGCAGTTTTTGCGTCTCAGCATCGAGGGATGCTTGAGAACGGACCGCAGTCAACATTTAGGTACCAAAGAGCTGAGGCGAGGGCTTCCAGTACAGCTATTGTAGGCTGAAAACAAACCAGAAGCCCCTCTACTGCCCTTTTGCTCATCTCTGAAGGTATTTAGGACCTCAGGATGTGCAGGTTTTCTTGAAAGACAACCAGTAGTTTCTGCAGACACCGGTGGCTCAGCATTTTCCACCTTCAGATTTTACAGTTGGAAGCTGATGTTTTATCACTGAACTGAGCTGAATAATAAAATTCATTAGTGAAAGAACTACCAGTTACTGCTTCTACGCAAGGGATGTTAGAAGGTCATCTTTAATTGTGGTGCAACCACATTCTTTACTTCCTATTTTGGGCCAAACCAGAAACGACTTTGCAGGCCTGTTCTGCTCATTTCTCACAAATTTTCGGAGACCTTCAGTGTCTGCAAGCTGTGTTACTCCGTCTGTGAATGCACTTGCTCCTTGTTTATAAAGCCATGATGAAAAAATTCAGTCTGGGAAAGGCACCAGGAAGAAAGGTCCCCCTTCCAAAGAGCTACCTGTGAAAAAGGGGTCAACACAACCACCGGAGAGAGGAATGCACGGGAGTTCGATGTTGTCTATATAGCAGTGGGATATGGGGCTGTAGCTTCACCTGTCCTGATTGCGGTGATTCTTCTTGTTTACAGTAGGAAAGAAACGGAAATAAGTGTTTCTACCATCAAAGGTGGAAATAGGCTGCCCATGAAGGCAGTGGGAACAAGAGATGGAGACAGGTTAGGATGGCGTGGGTGAGTTTCTTGAAGGACTGTGTCATGGAGCCTGCTGAACTCGGTGTCTTGGCTCTGTGGTCCCACCAGCCAGTGACCCCCTTTAGCATGAGGGGGCTCATGTCCCCAGCTGGAGGCAAAAATGATGTGGGGTCTTTCTGGCTGATGAAGACCAGGTTACCCTGAGGGCTGTGATCAGTCCCTTCCTCTATCCACGGCCATGGTCTTCTGTGACGCAAAAGTACGGAACCCCAGAGTATCCCTGGTGCCCTCAAGGACCTGGTGGGTCACGTGCTACATGATTACACCACAGTTCTGCACCTCAGGGCCAGCATTTTTAGGAAAACAGGTCTGCTTTGGGTTGAAAAGGCCGGAAAACCAGGCCTCAGAGATGTCGCATATTGGTCACGCAGCTCTCAGAGGCAGAGGGGACCTGGTGCCAGAGTATCAGGCAGGCGGGGGATCGAAGGAGAGGATAACAGGAGCATGAAAAGAAATAAGCTATGGTGGAATGAGCTCCTTCACTTTGACATAGCTGGATCTCCCGGTGGAGATTTCTCTGCTTTAATGGTGACTGTGTCCACACGACATCTCCCAAAGCTGGAGGTGAAGAGCTGTGGTCCCTGCCTAGACAAAACTGTGCTAGCAGGAGTCCCAGACTAGCTGCAGTTTATACTGGCACAACTGGACTCCCTCTCACTCAGCCTGTTTTGTTCAGAGGTTTAAGCTGTGGCTTAGCTGGTATTTGCTGTTTTGCAGCGCCTCTTTCCCGGTGTTGTGTCCTGGCATCCCCATCCAGGTAAAGGGAATGGTGTAATGGGGAGGAAGGAATGGGCTTCTGGTTTGGGGATCAAATCTCTTCCTCCTGCCCCAAAGAATCCAGATCATTCTTTGCAGGTGAAAGAGAAATGATAGCAAATGTTTCATTTTATGTTGGTTTATTACTTAATCTCACAAGAAGTTGAATAAGGGCATCATAGCTTCATTTCAAGGCAAAACCATTGCACAAGAAAGAAAAGGCAAGAAATTTCATTTTGAAACTCAGGGCAAAATGCTTCAAAGTTTTCTCCATTTTTTTTTTTTCTTTTTTTTGGCTGAAACAGCTTGCCAAATTTGGCCTGAACTTACAAAGAGACTTGATCTGCCAAAACCTGCATTTTTCAGTGAATTAATGATTGTCATGAAAAATTTCAGCCAGCTCAGACAAAACCCAGAGCTCTTTCGAAGAGATAAAGTTAAAATGGTGCAAAAGTCTTCCCAGACAAGCCTTTATGGTTAGCTTCTTAAAGGAATGCGTGTACCTAACTCCCTCTCAGATGACGGAGAGTTAGTATTTAATTCTTGGATGACATTGGCCCTTCATGCTTGTATGGTGACGACTGTTTTCGACAGCAGAAGGGACTGAACCAATGACCACCAAAAGCAAAAAGCAGAGTCCACACTAGCTCCGTTCACCCCCGTCCAGGGATTTGCACTACTTGGGCAGCATTTGGTAGCACACCACCCGACGTTAACAGATCTGGCCTTTCTCCCCAGCAGCAAATTTCTGCCCTTGGCAGGTTTCAAGCCCAGCTTGCTTTAGCTATAAACTGCACATTCTGCTGAAAAAATTCCAGTGACCAGCTCCACTCTTTGGCCTTGCTTCATTTTCAAATCAAAGAACAGCCTCAGCATCCTCCCTCATCCTCCCTTTTATTTCCCTCTTGGCAAAAAATAAACGCGTGTATTTTTCCTAGGATGCTGGTATCTCTGCCCAGAACATGCCATGCTATTATTTTTAACTCTGTTTTCTCTTCCTTGCTTTTCTTTATGGAAGAGCCTTGGAAGCCCTCTTTTTTTTTTTTTTCATCTGCACCCGCATCGGCTTTGCCCTTTCCTTCCCTTCCTCACTCTTCTTGATAAAAGACCCTGGTCCGATGCCAGCAAACTGCCAAATGTACCGTGCACGGAGCTGGGCAGAAATACCTCAGCTGATTAAATCACCTTTTTTAAATAGCCCGAGCAGTTAATGTCAACTCTCCCTGCCAAGCGGTTTCTTGCCTACCCATATCCGTTCAGCAGCGCGGCCGCCAACCTCTCTCGACTTGTGCTGAGAAAAGGCAGCTCACAAGCCAGACAGATATGTAGACATCTCCCGAAACAACAGGAGAAGGTGCGAGTGAATAGAAAGAAGCATTCCTGGGCAGATCGGACATTGCATTCCATCAAAACGTTGTTGTTTCCTTGCTGAGTGTGGACCGAGTGTTGTGTTAAGAGCCTTAGAGGACTGACCGCTTAGTTGCAGTGTACCTGGGGGCTGTAGGTGAGTTTGGAGCTTTGCTGTGCTGGAGCTGTTGTAGATGGATATAGGGGACCCTAAAATCTAGCCTTCTCCGTGGTGCCCCCTGAGGAAAGGCTGAAGGGGACTTGGTAAGGTGGGAGCTACCTGGAGACTGGTGGTGAGGAGCGCAGGGCATGGGGCTTAGGTGGAAACAACGCTGTCTGGAAAGCCACAGGACAGTGAGGTGTTTTTAGGGGCTCAGATGTGTCTTGGTGATCCACCAAGGTCCTGCTTTATCTCTGAGATGTTGCGGTGCTTCCTGGTGCCTCAAGTTTTCTTCTCAAGGACATGGGTCAAAGTGGCTGCCCTGCTCATGCACGGCTGAGCTCCCAGCAGCTCTGAGGCTCATGTTCACGTAAGGAGGAGGAAGGAGCTGCTGAGCCCTCAGGACTTTGCAGATGTTGCATCCCAGAGAAAAGGCTGAAGGAGAAGAAAAGTCATGAGGAGGTGACCTGACTTCCTCCAGGCTGGCTGTGGTCAGTGGATGACCAGGGAAGGAGAGGCTCTTCTCTGGCTAAGAACCAGCTTTGTCTTCAGGATGGAAAAAATCCTCTTTTCCCCCTGTCCCATCAATACTGGTGAAGGGTGGGCTGCCTGGACTGCAGCAAAGGCTGAGACCTTGTCCTGTGCATGGTGTGTGCAGGTTCAAGTGCACTTCTGCCCCTGATCTCCAGGCACTGCAGGGCCTTAACCTTTCTGTGCCCTCAATCAGGTCCAGGCCGTTAGCACTAACAGGTGACTGGGCCTGTGGACCAGGGGAAATACTTTCCACAAGATGTCACAGGGGGCCAGGTCATGGTGGGTTTACAATCCACATGAAAACAGAGCGGATGTTTATATGAACAGAAAGAAAGTCCATTTTATAACAGCAAGATCTTATATAAAACATCAGGGCTTTGTAAGGGATACAAACCCTTATGACTGAGGGGAGGAGGTAAATGAGGTCTGGAAGACATATCCCATGGGAGCGGCTCATCTTGCTGCTGAGGGTGGCTGGCACCTTCCTTCGACGCAATTGCTGCACTCCCCAGTGAAGCACCACCCTGGAGCCAGCAGCTCGGAGAGGTGACTTGGGACCAGAGCATCCTGAACCCAAGTCCCTTTAGCTTACTCTTGTCTGCAAGTGCAGCCCTTGCCTGTCCTTCCCGTTCCCAGGCAGAAGTCAAGGTCTCCGTGGCAGGACAGCCTGACGCAGGCAGCGCTCCCCCATGACGCTCCTGTGCCCGGGTACAGAACATTCCCGTGGGGAGGCAAAGGGTGGGCAAGGGGGGCCAGGGCGCAGATGCGCGCCGACTGTTACCTTGAGCACTGGGGAATGGCTCCGGAGTGAGCAGGGATATGGTCGGCTTGTTTTGCAGTCCTACTCCAAGCAGGAGGAGGAGGAGAAGGAGGAGGAGGAGGAGGAGCGGGGCCGCGGACAGGAATTGCATGGGAGACTGAGTTGGAAATAGCCGGCACAGCTGGGCTCTGTCCCGTGGCCTTCACCTTGCTGCTTTGCTAGGGGAAAAGGAAAGGGGGGGACTTGGCTGGGGAGCCCTTTGATTTCTCCTGCCATCGTACTTCAGTTTCTTTCCAGGTGAACAGGAGCACAGGGGGTACATTCGCTCTCTGGTCCCGCAGGCAAGCAGACCAGCATGGGTGGGATCCATCCTGTTAAGCTCTATTCACCTTCAGAAAAGGATGGCCACATTCAAAATGACTATTGGGAATGGTGCCTGGCCTGTGATAACCCCCAAACCGAGCCTGGGACTCATCTGGGTCAGTGTTAGACCTGTACCAGACTAAGCAGGATGGACAACTTGGAGGTGGAGGTTCAAAGGGGTTTTTCCATGTTTCAATGTGAGACAGAGCAATGTGGTGGTCCCCTTTCCCTCCATTCACCTTTGTGAGCTCCTCCTGCTTCAGAGGGGATATAGGTTGGACATTTCCCATGCGGTGAACCATCCTGATATCCCATCCTTTTGCATCCAAGGGGGACAAGGTTGTGAGAAACCCTCTGAATAAAATACAGGCCATCCCCAGGGCTCAGGCCTTCTTGACTTGTGTACAAGGAGCTGAGTAGACCACCAGCCTGGTGGGTATTGCTTTTATCCCAACAAATAGCTTTAAATTTGCAGCTCACATCTGGGGGCTAGGATGTTACAGGTACATGCTGAAGGCTTTACAGTTTTCCACCATCCCACTCTTTTTAGACGGAAAACATAAAGAGAAAAACCAAAGCAATGGTTTAGAAGCCCCTCCAAGTGCTCCTCTAGCACCACACACACAAAGCTGTGCCTGTAGAGTACACACACACGTTAGTGCTCCCACCCCTTCAGCCTGCCCCGACTCCCCAACCCACATAGCTGATGCTCAGCCACAAGCTGAGCCTCTTTTAGCAATTTTGGCTCTGAGCGTGCCTCTTCCTCAGGCTCCCAATGCTGTGGGAGTGCAAAGAGGGTCGGGGATCGGGGGGAAGGGTGTACATTGCTCGTTGAGGATGCTATCACGTCAAGCCCACTGTTTACAAGCTGCTGCCAGGTTATTGAAGATCAGAGAGTCGCTGGGTCTAAACACAGCTACTCCTGGAGTGCAGCATGTCGAAGCTGGTTGATACATGTCCACCCGCTGCCCTTGGGTTGACCTTTAAGACCTCGGAGTTATCAGAGGGAAGCGACCATGCGGTGGGGCTGGAGGACCACCTACGGTGCGACGTGAGCTGTGTGGCGATCTTGCACAGCTCAAGGCGAGGTGATCTAGAGATATAGTCTACACAGGGGGCTCCTGGCCCGTATAGATCCAGGTGGGGAACATATATGAGCATCTAAACA
>VFFE01007008.1:14743-83640 GCA_008921705.1 Burhinus oedicnemus
GTTTTTTTTAATTTTTTCTTTTTTTTTTTTTTTTTTTTTTTTTTTTTTACTTTTTTTTGTAACAATAGTGTAAATATGGCAGCTAAAGGCCTGATTTCCAGGCTGTGGTGCTCTGGAACTACTGTTCAATGGGTAACCATCCAATAATGCCAGACTTGCATCATTTGTATTGTAGTTCAAACCTGCTTTGTTGTAATGGTCTGTTTGTAGAATTAACTAACTCGAGACAATTTCTAAGAGGAACAAGAAGAACCCTTAACCTGCGGAGAAGTCACAGTTTGTATTGCTCCGGTCCACCCACTTGTCAATGATTCATACCTGGGTTAGTGGCTCCAGGCAGCCCCTTCCAAGGAAAGAGCCATTTGAATTCATTGGCTTACTGCCTGCCAAGCTCCTGAGCCGCTAACGCTTTTTTTGGAGGTCCTTATTTTAAAAGAATGACATGCAACTGCTTTCACAAGGCACTGTGTACGATATTGAGTGGCGAGCTAAACACACTGGTACCACCACTCTGTACGTTGTACGGTGGAACTCATCGCAGAAGTGTGCAGAAAGGCTCACGACTTCGTATCGGCTGTTAATGAACTATTTTTCATGAACAAATGACACAGATTTCTGCAGTCGTAATGTGAATGAACTGAAGTCACTTAGCTACACACCAGTATTCCCTACAAATATGGCAACACTTTTCCTGTAAAGCTTTTCCTATAAAATAATTCAGCAGAAACTGTCATCCTAACAGTGCTTATGGCTTTCACAGGATCTTCGAGAGCAGCTCATCTTTCACACAAGGAACATTTGGGTAGGGTTTTTTTTTTTAATATTCTTGCTGGATCCCTCGCCTATACGGGTTCCTGTGTAAGGTAACCAAACAACAACCTTGCAGAGCTGAATAAAAACTCCATAAACACGGGCTGTCGGGTGAGACTACTTCCTGCCATTCAAGCTTTATTTTTGTTAAAGAACCAAAACAAGTGGGTTTTTCCTTCTTCTAATGGTTGTATATAAAACAATGGGACTTATATTTTGCTATTGTGGAGTAGCTGCTTGTATAGTTGTAAGAATTTGACCCCCTTCTTTTCCAAGTTGTCACAGCAGCTGTCCCTGTATTTTACTAGGTGTTCTTTCCCAATAGTCCAAGGAAGTGGGGCTTGGTTATTAAAATAATTGGTGTAAAATAATTTTAAAGACAGGCATGTGAAAAGATCAAAGCCTCCTCTTCAAAAGTGGCATCGATTTTAGTGATTAGGTCGAAGATTTAACGACCTCAAACACCATCACTTTCTTTTTATTCTCCGTAAGAATCAGTCCCAGCTACCAACAGCTGAATTAGCTGGACACATTCTTCCTCTTAAATTAATTTGTTCTACCAGTTGATTTCTTGACTTGTGATACTGTATTAACATGGAGCACTGATACAAAACCAAGGAGCCCATGCTGCAAGTTAGGAAAGGTCATTGGTCCCACGCTGTACAATAATCTAGCTGCCTGGGTAAAGAATTGGGAGTGTCAGAGCCCAGATCAGTAACCGGTGAAAAAACAGAGAAGGAATACAACCGAAATATGTGCTAACCAGTAAGAGTAAGCACCACTTCATTATTCATTGCAGAAATAAAAATGTAACAGTCGAGTAGGTTATTTGAAAAAAAAGCAAGAACCAACCCCAAAACACGCACGCATACTCTCTCTCTCTCACACACTCACCAGTAGTTTATTTCTTACTACTGCTCGGTCAGCGAAGGCAGAGCTAGCTAACTAGTTATAGTTACATCCAGCGTCTGGAAAAATCCATTCTAGTCTGACCGCCTCCTTTAAAATACGGCATCTTTAGAGGATGCCAGATTTTCTCCTCCTTGCTTTTTGCTTTGACCTCCAGTTTCTAGTCACCATTGATTCCTTGTCTTCCTCCTGTACAATTTATACCTTGAGATTTTCGTACCAGAAAAGATGATGTAAAGCAGAGGCATCATTCTTCCTTAGCATCTAATGTCGAACAGAGGGTTACTTTCATCTATCTGCTTGAAAGCCCATTTTAATTTTGGTGGCATCTAATCGCTGGATTAAGCAGAGAATTTAAGCATATTGGGAGCAAAGTTAATTTAAGTCAGTGAATTTTAACTAAAGCAATGCAAATGTTGCCAGCACTTGTAGAGTTAATTGTGTTGATGATGTGCTTGCTATTTTAGGAGCATATTAGACTAGCAGGTCGTCTGGACAAGACAAGAGCTATACTAATCAGATTACTAGTCTCACCAGCTGTGCAACTTGTTCGGCTGTTCCCTGCTACCAAATCTCTCTCAGTATCCATTCAATGACTTCAAGCAAAGCTTGTTTTGTTCCACCTGCAGATCTCACCTACAAGGTGAACAGTGGTGCAACGGAGGTCCATTAGCGCTGCAAATCCTGAAGAGCCACTTGACAGGGTAGCCAGTAGTTCAGCTGAACAGTCTTGATACTCAGGGCATATCCTGTTTAAGATTCTATTTGGCAGCACAGATCTTCAATGCAAGGTGTGCATCACTGATTTTGCAGAAGAACATGACAGTGTTGTATGTTGGCGTGTTATTTTGGGGGGGGTGGTGGTGGTTAGGCTTGCTACTCTTTATACTTGGCTCCATTTGAGCTATAAAGTGTCTTCCTGGGGTAAAATGACACTCAATGACTTTACAGGATGACTTGGGTGCTGAATTTTCAGTTGTCTAAAAAGATGTTTTATATGCATATTTAAATTCACTTATTTATGTGCTAAGTCTTCAGTGAAAACTACCTGAGGAGCTTTGTACATTAAGTTGGAGGGGAGCATCCCTTCAAATTGCCACCATTAAATTGATGTATTTTGGGCAGTAGTCCAAGTTAGATTTCTTCAAGATTGAAGCCCTGGGTTCTGCAATCCTCTGGCAAAGCAAGCATCCACTGTTGACAAATGGACTTTGCTTGCTTATGGAAAGTAAAATCACATCCTTGACTTTTGTTGGAGTGACTGAAGTGAATGGCATTTCCAAAAAGGTTTCTGAAATGCCGTGGTGTAACCAGCTTCAGTTGGCTCTTTGCACCTTGGTAAGACTGCTGAGCACAACCTTGTTTGAGAATGGCACATTTTTATCCAAATATTAGATATTAAAAGAAATCAGTGTTAAAGTGACCTTTTATCTTTTTAGAAACTGTGGGGGAAGAGTACTACTGATCTTTTTCAAAGTGCATGACTGTAAAGTGATAAAATTGTATATTTTTCATAATGTGGGGAAAGTCTATTTGTGCTGCTTTAGAAATCAGTTTAAAGTTTGATTTCTGTTAAACCTGTGATCTTACAGCCCTGCTATATTTTCTGTATATGATTTACAAAGAACTGGAAAAGTTAGCACCTGCTGTTGTGTATATAGCAAAATTCTTTAGACCTTAGCACGCGTTTTTACCTATTATTGAACCACTCTGGCTTTTTTGGGGAGGGAAAGTAATAGTACAGATTTTTTTGATAATGTGTGTAAAACATTCATTTGAAATATTTTAGTAAAAATGAAGTAAGAGATTGATTGTGATAGTGTATACCTTCTAGTTGAACAAAATAAAAAAAAACATTCTTTTTAAATAAACTGATGAATAAGATTTGGGAGACCACTGCTGAAGTACCTTGCAGTAAGTACCATAGTTATGAATTCTGAACTAATACAAAAAAAAACTGGAAATCCACTTAATTCAGAACCAATTTTATTTGGGTAGACGTGAACGAAGTAGTCCCATTTATAACCAGGATGTACATCACAGTAGGTTGTTACATTCAGACTTTCACACTTAGAAAATATATATATTATGTACAGGAATTTGCAAATAGGTGTAAACATACAATACTTTAAGATACCAGTACATTCCAAAACACAAATATCAGCAAGGCAAACACCTCAAAATGATTCCAGTCAGCTAGCACTCAGAACCTCTCTTAAATAAAGTAGCTTTTATGCTTGACATCGTGTTGTTTTAATTATTACTAAAAATTAAGTTTCTTACTATAGATGAAATTTCATGGTATCTGGCTATTTTGATACTCAAAAATAGGCACTGATTTCTAGAAGGAAATTTTCTTCTTACTGATATAATTGAGCCAATATGGCTGGTTTTGCTAGTACAAAGTAATCCAGTGCTGGAATAACTCAAGACAATTTAAACTTAAGTCAAATGTATAAAGTTAGAATAGATACTGCAAAGCTGATTAAAATCTAGAAGCCTATATAACTCACCATAAACAATACTGCAAACAGATCAGCTAAATTTTCATTTCATCACCTCATTTCTTCATCTAAATTATACAAATTATCCTCCTCTTCATCTTTACAAAGTAGGTTTTGGCTAGCTACTCCTGCCTAGTCAACATAAAGGGATATCGTGCAAATTACCTCATGCTATCTCATCCATGTAGCACGTCCAAGTCCTGCTACAGGTGGCATACCAGGTGGTGGGATTGGAGGTGGTACAGGCGGCTGTCCACCTGGGGGAACAGTAGGTGGGGGGTAACTAGCCGGTGGCATTCCCAGCCCTGGAGGTGGATGAGGTGGTACTGCATGAGTTGGAGGCAGTCTTGGAGGTGGGAAATTAGGGTTGTATGTAGGTGGAGGAGGATATCCAGGAGTAGGAGGTGGAATATTGGGCGGGGGGAATGAAGTAGGGGGTGGAGGTGGAACTGGTGGTGGAGGGTTGGGAGGATAGACATGAGGATGATACGGTAGATGAGTTGGTGGTCCATAGGCTGGTGGTAAAGCTCCGTAAGTTGGTCCTTCTGTTTTCATCATTGACTGAAGACTTTGATAACCCTCCCCTGACATATAAGAATTTGTAGTAGACATCCCTGTAATATAACTGGTGGGGGGTGGGGGTGGGGGACGATGCGGCAGAGGTGGAGGTTGATGTACGGGGGCAGGATGAGCGGGGGGAGGAATCTGGACCTTTGGCATATCTACTGAGTCCACAGTAGTAGATTGCTCTGCTTCTCCCATTGAAACTGCAGTTGTCAAAGCAGGCTTGCGCTCTGGAAAAGACAATTTCATTTATTTATTTTTTTGAAGGATAGTGGCAATAACAGCTTGTGAATACTATATGGTCAGACCTTCTTATATCACTAGGAAATAACTAAGCTGCATAACAAAGCTCCAAGTTCGGCTTTTCCCGTTCTAAGAGTTAAATACATCTTCCATTCTTATTACTATTTTCTTATAATTTAAATATTGTTCTACAATCAGCAGAAATTAGCAGACTGGATGGACAGAATCACAACTAGCAGATTTTAAAAGTCACGGGACCCAAGACACCAAAAATCTTCTGATCAGTGCTTCAATCCTCCCTTCTACCTCGTTCATACTCCAGGAAGCAGCCCAGGATTACCCTCTGCACTTCACTTGCCTCCCATGTTGGGAAATATTATTTGAGAACACAGGCCAAAGTCTCAAGTCTTTAACACTCAGTTCTAAACCTGTTTAGCAAATGACAGAAAAGAAGAAAACCAGGGGGTAAGTAAGAAAGTGCGATAGATCGCTTAGGACATGAAATCTGATCGGCTTTGTTCCACCAATTAGTTTCAGGGAACTCGGTACCTGTCAGTCTGGGGAAGTTCATAAGGTCAGAATTTTACAGAATTATACTTGGCCATTTCTGGGAAGAACATGCTTTAAACTGTCTTCTCTTTATAAATAAGAAATTTTTTTTTTCCCCTCTTAATGCAGACATTATAAAGGAAGGAATACCACAATAAGAAGACTGACCTAATGGCAACATCTCAGTATGGTTATACAGTCAGTATTAAAATGCCCAACAAAAAAAGAGTTTGGGGCATCCTGACATCCATCTTGCTTGTATATATAAACATCTAAAATGTTCAGTAAGAAAAGCTATTTAGAAGCGGATATAGGGCAGTCATTTCCAGTGGCATGCAACAACTAAACTGGCAATGCTAAAAAGAATTTGAGATAAATCCGCCTTCTAGTACTTCTGTTCATTTGGTCAATAAACATTCTCAGTTTTCACCTGATTTTTCCTCAGACCCCCAAAAGACAAGAGTTGGCCTCTAAAGACGGTTCTTAAAATGTTTTGGTGCTTACAAAATTATTTGCTTGTATAAACAAATTCTAAGAAGAAAATTTTAGATAAGGGAAACAAATTCATTACCTGCCTAAATGGAATTTACATTATCTAAGTCATAATTTTAACAGCAAAATCGTCCCCTAGGACAGCTACATTATTAGATCATGTAAGGTGGGTACACTGGCTGTGGTACCTATGATTTCAGTGACTTCTACCTCCTGAATTATAGCAGACAATAATTTCCCCATTTCCTCATTTTCAGAATCAGTCTGGATGCAAGATGTGCATTCAAGATTTAACAACTAAAGGAATAATGAACATTATTTAGAAGAAATTCTTCATTCTTAATTAGATTTTAACAAATGGGGGAAAAAAATGGTCCTACTATATTTCAGAGCACTGTTTTTCCTCTCTTGTAATTCCCTGTTAGAAGCTGTCATCTTACAGTTACATTATGGACCATGCTCTATAAAATATTTATGTCATATTTACAGGTCACTGGAAGGACAGCTAATGCATCAAGGCACTGGAAACACATTTTTATAACAGTACAGTTTATTTTGCAAACATAAGGCATGTGTGGAGTGTTAAAGTTCTCTGGCAGATTAAAGTCCTCTTTTGGGACACAGCAAAGAAAGTATCCCCCTTATTGTTTAGAAGTTACAAAGCTGCAGAATTTCTATACTGAAGATGTAACATGGAGGACTTCTATAGGTTAGCTGGAAGCTACTCTGGTAACATAAGACGGCATCTGCCATCCTTTTGAGAACAGACACCCATTTTTGCCTGCTAGTGACAATTAGTTTTAGTCTTTAGGCCTTTAACAGTCACAGCTTTCTTTGCACGGCTTTGTCCACCTAGTATAGTCTTGTTTCCATCATAACTTTTTTGCTTCTGTCTGGAAAAGCCTGTGCTACTAAGATGAAATTCCCTCTAGAGCTTATCTACCTAATGCTTTTACTTGCCAAGCTGATTAACCAAGGCAACAACCCCTCCTCCCACACCACTACCACCATTTGAATGAAAAGCAAAGCAATGAACTGCAGGAGTAAATGCATTTTAGAAAAGAAAAGCTTACCTGGAGGTGGATGTGCAGGAGGTATTGGTGGATGTGAAGTTTCAATTTTAGGAATTTTAGATGGTGGTGGTGGTTCTAAAAAACATTTGGAAGTTCCTAATTGGCTATTGCTCTGCCATATTTTCCAAAGTCCATCTCTAGTCTCACACTAATGATTATCATACCATATTACACTATGCAAAAGTACAGTGGAAATCCCATATACTATGCATAAAGAAAACTAAAATCAAGACCTTTATATAAAGTGGCACCAAGTATCACACACATCTTCCAAAAGAACACATGCTGACAAATTCAAACTATGTATTTTTTAACTAGAGACAATTGTCCCAATAACACTATGAATGTGCAGATGAGTACATTTTCTAGCACAGAAGTGTAACTTGTAAATAGTTAAAACAAGTCTCAGGAGAAGCTGAACCATGCTCTGCAAGAGAAACATGTCTAGAAACCAAACAAAATGGCAATTGCACAGGAGAGAGCAGGGAGAATAGACAGCTCTCTGGAATCTATCTGCAGAGCCACACAGGGAGAAGTGCCAAACTTACTTCGGAAAAGGTTACAGAATCACATCCTAGCTATCTTAAAATACATTGTTGCAAATCAGCAGAACGAAGAAAAAACAATCAAACAAAAAAACCCCAACCAAAACAATGAAAAGATCACTGCAATGAAGCGTTTCTGAAGTTAGATGATATATAGAGATACAAAATGCCTTTTACTGGCAGTCGTACCAACAACTGATCACAAATCTCACTGATCACAAACAGACTTAGTGCAGCTATTTAATGACATGGTACCTTCAGGCATTTCAAGGTCCCACAGCTTGCTGAAGAACTATTCCAAATGATGCATGGAGTTACAAATTGAGAGTTGAGTAGTTTAGCAAGACTTCTAACGAATAGACTGGATTAAGGGACCCTTAGGGCACAGTTACACTCTGGTTTTTCAAGTTTTGCAATTAGGAACTTTTTAAAATAGTTACAGTATATAATACACATTATTAGGATCAGAATACTTTAGAACTGCCAAGCCTGTAAGCAAACAAACTAAGCACACGTCAGCAAATGACTTATTCTGGTTAAAACAGTAAAATGAAAGTAGTATGAATCGAGTATTAACATTTACCTGCTGTCTTTGTTTCTTCTTTTGGAGATACAGCCTGCTTAAGGGGGGGGGGGGGGGGGGAGGGGAACAAAAAGGATGGAAATAAGACCACTGCAAAATGCAAAGCATTTTAAAATAGTAACAATCAAGCAAAACAGGAAACAACTTACAGCCTGATGAAGAGCTTTTGTACAGATCTGACTAAACGAGAACCAGTTTCCTCCTCCCTCCCCTAAAAGGAGGCAGGACAAACCCTTTATTTGTTCCTATATTTTTATTAGGAGGCTAATAATGTCAAGTCTCTAGACAGATGCAATGTAAACACTGAACAAAGTCAAATCACGTTGGGAAAGCCCAGCTTAACTGGCAGAATGAAAAGACTGAAAAAATAGCAGCTATTTTAGATACAGCATTTCCTGCTGTTCTCACTGTTGACTATTGCATCTCGTTTAATTTATTTATCATCCACTGCACATATGTCATGGTTCAGTACGCTGCTCACTGAGCTGAAAGCAAGAGGCTTGGCCTCTGTTCCCAATTCTGCTTTGACCTGTCATTCAACCTTTGCCAAAATCACTTCAGGCCTTTATGCTTTATTTACCAGGACAGGAGGGCAGTGAAAGTGTTGCTCAGTGTAAAACATTTCAGGAGCCTTCAGATGGAAAGCACTGTATAAAAGCCAAATGTTATGCTAGAAAAAAATTTATGCACACTGAGCAAAAGCCACAAAACCTCCCATCATCCTTCCAATCCAACCAAGGTTTTGTTTTTTTCTGTTGCTGTTTGGGGTTTTTTTTTGTTTGTCTTTTTTTTTTTTTTTAAAGAGTCACAGATAAGGGAGTAAGAAAAATCTTTCCAGCTTACTTAGTCTAACTGAAATGGCTAGTTGATGGTCTTTGAGAAAAGCAGAAAACCTAACTGAAATTTTCAGTACAATAAGCTTAGTTACAAATGTATTTAAAATTAATGATAAAACTCAGGAGGTGTATGGTACATAGTTTCTCTGTCTTTTGAATGAAAGGGTTTTGGTTTTTTTTAAGAGACTATTTACATCTAGTGGCTTTACCTTCACCAGCTGTTGCTTGGTTCCCAGCAGTTTATTTTCTACAGCAAGAATGGACTTGCATTTCATTCCAATGTGAACAATGAATTTTCCTTATTTCTGATGGGTATTCTCAAGATTTCTGCTGTCCAATACAAAGGTACCCAAGGCCTCCTTGAGGCTACCTCATTCTTGTATTCTTCTGACAGACATTTCAATTCATCTTCAGCCACCTTCCAGCTCCTTTCCTACTTTTTAAGGACAATCTTTATCTTCCCATTCCAAACATACATACTTTTCTTGGTGACTCTCAGAGTCATCTGCTGCCTTCATTTTACTTGAGCAGTCTTTTCTCGATTTTCTAGCACTAAATTCCTTTCCTGTAAAACTGAATGTAAACATCAGATCTCCCTGCACTTTCAGACAGAAACAAGCCTCCACTACTTGCAACATTTCCAAAAAATCACTCACTCAGTGAAGTTAGTTGATCACTTCAAGTGGCAAGCAATTTGGTTATTGTGCATTTGTTAACACGGAGCAATGTTAAGAAAATAATGTCACTGAGGTATACAATTAGAACAGAACAAGCAACTGGAGCCAAACAGCTCATGTGACAGAAAAATAAACACTAGTTTAAACTTCGTTTGTGCTAAAGAAAAAAAAAAAAGAAAAAAAATCAAGAAGCAACAAAACTAAAGCCTGTAAGAATTTAAATCACTTCTCTAATAACAGCAGTTGCTAAAATATGGACCAGTTGGAGCAAGTCCAGAGGAGGGCCACAAAGATGATCAGAGGGCTGGAACACCTCTCCGCTGAAGACATGCTGAGAGAATTGGGGTTGTCCAGCCTGGAGAAGAGAAGGCTCCAGGGAGACCTTATAGCAGCCTTCCAGTACCTAAAGGGGGCTACAGGAAAGACGGGGAGGGACTCTTTATTGGGGAGTTTAGTGTTAGGACAAGGGGTAGAGATTTCAAACTGAAAGAGGGTAGATTTAGATTATATATTAGGAAGAAATTCTTTACTGTGAGGGTGGTGAGGCACTGGAACAGGTTGCCCAGAGCAGTTGTAGATGGCCCATCCCTGGAGGTGCTGAAGGCCAGGTTGGATGGGGCTTTGAGCAACCTGGTCTAGTAGAAGGTGTCCCTGCCCATGGCAGGGGGTTTGGAACTAGATGATCTTTAAGGTCCCTTCCAACCCAAACCATTCTATGATTCTATGTATACAGCTGAGCTTTTGTTAGGTCCTTCTACTGCATTGTAGTTTCTATTGCTCCAGTCATGACATCCCAGGGTCAACACTACTGATTTATTAGCATGCTGATTGTTATTTAATACTTACATAATAAGCTCAATTCATACCACAATGGAACTGTTCTTTCAGTGCTGTTTCTATGTGCATTAAAATTGTTCCCACTAACAATTTTTAGTTTAATCAAACTAAATATACTATTTACATCTAATGATTCACCGGTATATTTTTAGTGAAGTCAACTGAAAATTCAAGTGCTTTTCAGCACCAGAGATGCAGAGGATGTACAGATGCTTTAGACACCTGGTATGGGTCTGTAAGTCATGGGCCAATGCCTCAGTTGCTTGAGAGTGTCTTGGCTCAGTAGAAGGTAATGGAGTTATAAGAGTTCATGTAAATGGAAAATCTGGCCTCCAGGAAAAGTGTATTTATGTTCTGTACAAACCAAAGGAGAATTCACGCAAAGCCCTATTTATAGAAGGAGGCAAACATTTTAAGTAAGGTTTATGCTACACCTCACTGACATTTTAGAAGCACCAAATAAATCTTTCAAACACTACACATCTTGTTCTCCTAGACTGCTTTCTGGAGAAAGAATGATTTCAGATCATCACATCTGCTTTTCTCAAATTCATGCTGTTTGTGCTGTTCTCCTACAAAACTCCTCCTGTGAGTCACTCTCTGTTTTATATTTGTTTCGGATGCCTACAGTGTACCAGGACTTACCTTTTTTATCTGTACTATTCACTTCCTTAATTATTAGATAGTGGACCTCAAACTCTTAATTTCAAGAAAAATGTAAGTTGCTCTGAGGGTTTAACCAGAGGTGATTGTTAAAGAACAGATACGATTCATGCCAAAGACATCACTTTTTTTCCATGAGGTAGTTCATTAACACACGGGATGGCGTGAAATCAGTATTACTGTAAAGATAGAGCCTTTATGTGAATGATCAAGCATTCATAACAACTTACAATCAGATGGACACACACAGAAGAATCCAAACTATTATTTACAGTTTCTGATGTCCCAAAATGTCCCAGGCATTTTTGTTAAAGAAAAACAAAGAGTTCCTGGCCCTACCAATCTGACAACCCAAGCTGAGTTTGTGCTAATGGTAGAAAAAGTATGAAAAGAAATACGTACTACCTATAAAGAGCTCTCCCAATTTTCAAGCTTCAGCTTTCTATCCTGAACAACTCTAAAGTTCAGTGCAAGAACTGTATATTTCAGTGAAGATTTTTTCCTCCATATATAGTAGGCTATATCTTGCAATTACAAGACCAAGGTTTTAGAAAGTTGCGTTTTTCTCATTTTTGGGAGGCTGCTATCATGAAGATGCTGTGCTCTTCCAATTCCATTTCATTCTATTATTTGTTGCTTCTTCCTGGGTTTTTGGTTTTGTTTGTTTGGGTTTTTTCCCCTTGATGTCTGTTCTCTAGTTTGGACATACATTAGAGCATTAGAGTTAGAGCAAAAGCTGTAAAAAATTTACTTCCTAAATGGACTTGTTCCAAAGATTTTAATTCGAAAAACACTCTTCTTACTAAGTACATGCAAGAAGGTCTGTGTAACACTTTAACACTTTTTTTTAAATTAACTTACAAGTGAAAAAATCCCACAAAAAGTGTAGATTAAGGCCTGAAAGCTTCCTTTGGACTTGATGACTGTGGAAAAGCACTCAGAGTACTTGTGATATTATCCAACTGCCAATGTACTTTCTTATTTTCAATGATGAGGTGATAATACAAAGTGAGACTAATGTACGATGCATTTATAGGCTTCTACTGTTACTAGATTATTTTGAAAGACTTCTTCTAAGCATTTTGACATACTTTGATTACAAATTTAAGAGGATAGTGGCTTCTCAAAGACCAGAAAGTCAAATAATGTCTTCATCAGCACTGTGCACATCTCTACATTCAGGTACGGCACAGGAGACCGTCCCTAAATCAAGCCTGCTTAATAGCAAAACCAACAAAATTTGATAGCACAGAACCACAAAGAGAGTTAGAACCTTAATAGCTCATGCCAACTTAAAAGCCTCTCCACTGGTTTTGCCTCAAGTGGAATGAGAATGTCGTATGCCAAAACTGTAAAGACTGTTCTATATTAATATACTTGCCATATAACCAGTGGAAGTCTACCATAGAAAATTAATCACCAGGCTCATTCTTAAAGCTCATTCTCAAAGCAAACACAAGTCTGCTGCACACTTCAGCCTTTAAATCAAATGGACATCAGATCAGCCTGAAAATAAAATGCAAGTTAAAGTTCAAAATTAAACTTACTGCTGGTCTTTTAATCTGTCTAGGAGGACTTGACTGGGGAGAGGGCTTTTTAGACTGCTGTGCTTGTGTTTGCTGCTGCTGCTGCTGCTGTTGTTGTGCTGACTGTTGCGACTCTTTCGGCTGCTGAGTCTGTGATTGCTCTGAACCCTGGGATTGCTGTGATTGCTGTACCGTGGGCGCCTGGGGTGTAGACTGAAGAGATGGTGGCTGCTGCAACTGGTGAGGAGTATGATGAGGCATTTGTTGTTTTCCCTGGGAGTATAGATCCAGGATCTGATGACAGATGTCTTTAAAAAAAAAAAAATATTACCCAAAAGATCATACATCCATAATGTACAAGTGTGCATTTAATACACAATAATGAACTAAGCTTTTCACTGGAGATCAACTTCAGAAAAATTTATTGTAAATATTACTCATTATTATAATGACCGCAGATCTGATTTTTAAAGAGAGACTTTTTCAATTTATACTTGCATTTCTGATTTTTTTCTGCCTATGCGAAACAATATGTAAATGTATATGCACACCTTCTAGAAGAACAACAAAGTGTCTTGGTATTCATATACCATATGTTATTATTGTGTGCTTGGAGAGCCAGGTAACAGTGTAACAACAGGAGAGTAATATAGTAAGAAAGTGAGTGAAGGGAGATCATATGTTAAAACATATACATCAGGAAACTAAGGACTAGAACTAAATTCTTCCAACGTGTTCGGAGGTAAAGGTCTGTCAGAAAACATGTAGAACCAACTGATAACCAGGTGCAAAAGCAGCACTCAAGGAAAAGAAAACCTTTCTAGAAAAGCTAAATGAGTTCTCTCCATGAGCATTCACTGATGCAGTAGCAGAAACTGGAGAGACTCCCATTCTATAACCCTCTTTGGCAGGGATTCAGCAGAGATCTATCCGAAACTGAAGCAATTCTGAAAAAAGCCATGATACAAAACAGAGCAAGTAACCATTTGAGAACTCAACAGAACTGTACGGTATTCACCTGGAAGTCCTAAGAGCAACAGCTAAACCACCTGAACAGCAACACATACTGTTCATTTAAAACATCTTTAGAATCAAATGCCAGATTGTGACAAGCATCAATTTTTCAAGAAGGTTTCTAAAGCAATTTATGGAACTAGAAGTACGCTTAGCCTGACATTTGTGCCAGGTAAGTTAGTAAAAAGTTTAATAAGACAAATTAGTTGCCACATAACCACGATTTACTTAACAAGAGTCAAGACAGGTCCTGCTTTATCTTATGAACTTCCTGGGGTTCTCTCAAGAGGACAAGCAGCAGGTAAATATGAGAAATATATACATACAAAGGGAATAGTATTAAGATATCTGTATTGATGAAAGAGACTCATAATTCATCTCCTATCAGAATTCACCTCCCCACACATCAGAATTCATACCCCATAATCTGTTCCTCAGTTGTGGTACACCATAAAATGTGACTGCAACCCTAGCATAATTTGGTTAAAGAGGTCAACCATCAATGAGAAAACCACTGGAAACCAGGCTCCATTAGTTCCAGTGTTTGTAGAGCTGCTTATTTAAAATGGGGAGAAGGGAATCATTAAAAAAATCAAAGAAAACACCAACCACAACAACGTAGCAGCTAATTAGCTGTGTTATAAACAAGTAGTAGAGCAAATATTGACCAGAAGACTAATCATGATAACTTAAAACTAAGCCAGTCTTATAAGTTTAATTAAAAACCTGGTTAAGGCATAGCACATATGACCTGAGTTACATACTCTACACATGATTATTTTGACTAAAACCCAGAAATAAAGCAATCTGCATTTACCAATGACCTAGATCACACAGTTAAAGGAAATACTCCTCTGTTTGCAGCAAATATTCTTCATACCTTCCAGAACATCAACAGGAACATCTTGGACAAATTGCTCCCACCATCGTCTGTACATTGGTTTTGATGTCCATTCCTGTATTTCGAACTTACACAAACGGCCTGCTAAGTACATAACTGCAACAGCTATGATCTCAGGTTCCCACTGCAGCGACAGTGTAGTGCAGAGACTGGAATATCAAAACAAAACACGATCCTGAAGATAATTTTGATTGTCAAAGTACAACACTTTAATGTACGACAGCTATAATTAACAGCATATAAAATCCCACCACACTTTTAACATCTTAGACAATTTTAATTTAGAGTCTTGTTAAACAAGACAGTTTATAAAACTAAACTGTTTCTGCACTACTGCAATCATGAAACAAGGTAATTTTACACAGATGATACAGAGGGCATATGCCTACAGAAGCAATGCACCACAGAGGTACATCAAGTTTGGAGTTTAAAAATAGAAAACCTAACACTATATGCATGTGGAATAGGAGGGAAAAAGACAGTATTATATTCTAACCGTGGGCAGCTACATTCCACTCCAGTCTCACCTGTAGTGTTAACTAACATAGTTTTTGTGTCCATTGCTACAGAAGTGTGCTGTCACTGCATTACACTCGTTAGGGAACGATGTGCACGTTTGGATTTTAGAGTTCCCAAATGTTTTTCAATAAAATGTAAACAAGTACTAAAAAAAACCCCACGGAACAGCCAACATGAACTTGTAAAGCAATATGTCAAGCACGATGTAAGTTTTAGATCAAGCTGTAAAAACTGTAAACGGTTACCTCTTGAATAGCCTTTGTTAAAGCTAATGCTAAAATATTATTGGTATTATTGATATCAACTAAGTTCCTGTCATAATCAAAGTTACTGTTTCCTGATAGTAACTTTAAATTACGAAATTTTTCTTTTTCTTTTCCCTTTTTTCTTTTTCCTCCATAGATTCTGTAATATAGGATCTGCTTAAAGAATTTTAGATCCAGCTAGCCAGCTAAGTTTCTGCGAATTCACTGATGAATTCATTATTATGTCCTTAAACGCATCAAAATAGTAGCCTAGACAGTGGTTTAAATCTGTTTTCTCTCCAGTGGGCTACACATAACTGAAGGCCAGTGGAATACTTAAACACTCGCAGAATCAGGTCAGCAGTAAACAGTAAAAAATGACACAAGAACTAGCTCTTGAAACACTGATTTCTTATTATTACTCTCATGAAATTTACTTGGGAGGTGTACTGCAGCTGCATAAGAACAGAACCCCCTGTTCTAAAGGCCTGTAGTGCAAAGTACAGAATTATTTTCCTAGGATCCTAGAAAACAAGTACACTTCTAATATGGTGCCTACTAAATAACACAAGACAGCCTCTCAAGAACAGAGGTAAGTATTATTTGAAGCAATCACTCCAACTTCTTACTAATGTTTTCTTGAAGTGCATTTTCTTTAATTCTTACATTTCTTGAATTATTAAACACCATCTAATTCCAAGTACAGAAGTGTCCAAAGTTGGATGGATACATAACAGAAGTTTTCCCTGACAAACTTAACAGTGGCACTCAAGCCTGTAAGATCACCACCTGCAAGACTGACAACGGCTGAAGTAAACATCTCTTGACATCCAAATACACTAAGAAACATTTTGCTCAAATTAATTTGGAGAGTTTAAGTGACCTACACTGGGCTACTTCATATTAGGCAAATGAATAAAAATGCATCTCTTTTTTTAATAGTGTTGTACCGCTATAGGTACAACTGATAGCAACGTTACTTCGCGTTTCTGAAGTCAGGGCACTTACACATTTTCTTAAGGGTTTGCTATGGAAATTAGAAATTACATGTAACTGTCCTTGGTGTATTAACTTGCCCAGCTCTGTAGAATCCTCCTTAACAAGACTGAAGTGCATTGAGTGGCTTTGGGGTTTTTTTTCCCCAATACCACATCACACATGAAAAGTGCTTCTACATACACTCCTGTTAACTGATGTGATCCTTGTATTGCAAATCCATTATTTGCGAAATTGTAAATCTAGGGCTAAAAACTGTATTTCTCACTGAATTTAATGGCTAGCTTACTATTACCAAAATATCACTTTAAAAAAAAAATAATAAAAAAACCAACCAACATTGACCAACACGATGGAATGGGGAAGTGATTTCTTTCCTCAGAACATGCCATGTATCTCAGATTGGGCAAGAAGCCACCTTCTGTCCTGGAGATCTATAATTTGGTTTGGCCCTCTCAAACAGTGACTTTTTGTTTAATGAAGCATTAAATCATTACTGCAAAATTACAAAGACCTTAACGGTCTACTTCTATACTCATCCTAGATTCCCTGCTCAATGGAACTATCATGGTAATAACAGAAAGAAAAACTGATGAACATGACGAAGAAAACATATAACACGCAGAAAACATAACAAGCATTTATCAAAGAACTCTTTAATCCCAGAATAAAGGAAGCAACAGTAACTACTTCACCTTCAAAAGGTTTCCTAGAAGTATCTTACCTGTCATTCACAAATGTCCATGCCATTTGCACCAGTTTTTGAATTTTATTTTTGTCTCCTGAAAAACAATCACAAAAGTTGTCAGAAATAAAGTTATTACAAAGGACAAACAGTTCAGAATAGAATATTCTTGCACTGCTAGTGTAAATTAAGTTCTGAAAATTAATAACAGGCATTACTTGCTCACCCTGTAATATTTTACCTTTGAGTTGTTTGGCATATTTGAGAAGAAATTGGTATGGATGTTCCACTTGCAAATCAAACTTTATTGTTTGTAGTAAGATTCTTTCAAGGACCATCACTTCTTCCTGGAGAATGTAACAAGGTAAGCACAATATTATTCCTTCTTATACACACAAATATTTTATGCTGGTGTACAGCACGACCACAAACCATCTCCAGGCAAACATGTTTCTCTGCTTTTGCTTGATTAGGGTTTGTCTCCAAGAAGAACAGAAATCTCTTCAACTTAAAACATTATTTCAAACCCAGATACTGTTTCTTCACATCTATTTGGGGAAGGAGAGGGGATGCGGCATTTAAAATTCCTTTTCCTCCATGCAGGAAAGAACTGAACTAGATACAGCACGAAAGTGACAAATATACAAATTCACAACAAAAAGGGAAGCTGTCACCGCATCTCTCTTGAGTTTCAGATCCTTCTGCTATTTATAATAAGCAAATTTTGAGAGAAGCATAGCTTTGCTAAGTCAAATACTCTAAACAGGAAACTTCTCAATACAAGAGAGGCAGTTCTCTTACTGGACTTAAGATTTGCTATTAATTGCTCCCTAAAACGACATTAAGACTGTCAAATATGATTTATGTCTTGATGACATTGCTAGCTCTGACTGGAATAACTCAAAATTACTTTAATTCGCAACATAACGTGAGATTTTACATGAAATCAAGTGTAAACTTTTTATACAATTATCTCAGTAGGCTCCCAAGGCTACTTGTATTAGCAAGAATTATTTTGATAGTTACCTATCATATTACCCAAAAGCGCTATAAATGCGCGCTGAACATATAATTTAATTTAGAACAAATGAGAATCAGCCAGTGCTCTAATGAATGTATGTCACTTTGCTGGAGTACAATAGGATGAAATCAATTTCAACATGAGTATTTTTACCTTTGGATCATCTCCAAACTGTCCAAACTGTACATCGTTTAGCAAGCTACGAGCTGTTTTAATTATATCTTTACATTTCTTAGGTGTTTCTTCAACTTTTCCTGCCAGGAAGAGACAGCAGGCTCCTGTCACCTAAAAAAGAAAGTGCTTTCAAAAACTTGTCTGCATGTAGATATACAATACAGCATAGCATTGTATAAAAGCACTGTCATTTTCCATTAACAGTTCTGTAGAAGCTTCCCAGGAAAGACTTAATAAGCATATTAATTTTTTATTTTATTATAGTGTTAATTTAAACTTTTACTTTCTCAAAGAAAAAATACAGAATTTGGAGGACTGCCTGTTTTATACAACTTTATTTCAAGGTCAGAAACTCAAAACAGAATTTGTACTGGTTCACCATTGTCTGTCAAGCAGTTTTAAGATGGTGTTACACTTTTTTTTTTTTCAGTCAGTACAGGAGTGTCAGAACTACAGTTGAACAGTATCAGCAAGACATAACTGCAATGTCAATATAAATGTGTTTCTAAGCATAAATAGAAATGTGTAAACAAGCAAGAAGTGTATTTTAAGTTGTAAAGATTAAGAGATAAAATGCTTATTTTTAATCATTCAGAGCAGTGGACAGCAGTAGTACCCAAGTGACTTATCACCATTTCAAATAGTCCAGGCCTAGAGCAATCACTGTATTAAGTCATCAATATTGTAACTACTTACATATCTTGGGAATTGTTTGAAGGAATGAAACATATAAAACCGATGGAAATAAATTATTCCGGTTGCTAGAGTATCATAATGTCTGTGGTGCAGAATAAGGTCTTTCAAACAAGGCATAAAACAAACTAAAAATCAAACATGCACAAAGGAAAATATACATTCTGCTGTACTGAGTACCTCAAAGTAATTGTCTGTTCAGTGACCAGTTAGAAAATATTGCAAGTAAAACAGGAGCTTTAGGGAAAAAAAAAAAGCCAGAAAAACCCCTAAGGCTGTGTAAATACTATGATTCAGCCTAGATGCAGCTGATAACTAAATCATTTATTGGAAGTGTGCAAAGTCCCAATCATGTTTACAGGAGGATCCATGCAAGGTCATCCTTGTGTTAAACCATAACTGCGTCAGAGAAGGTCAAAACCAGCAGTAGGCACATGAAGGAACAGAACAATTACACTTCACATTGGTGTTGGTGTGAAGGGAAGTTACTAATTATTCACACCTTCAAATGCAAATAATATCCGAACATGCTCCCTACTCTGCTCTTTCAGGAGAAGAGTAAAATTTCATCTTCACTAGGTTTTATTAAACAAAGACCTGAGGAGATTAAAAGAAGTATAGAAATACAGGAAGCAAAATGTTTAAGTGGCAGTCTACGAGAGAGAAGGACAACAGATAGAAATTACTAATATACACAGAGTTGTAAATCCCAACCTAAACAACAAAAAAACAAAAACAAAAACAAAAACAGAGTGGGGAGGCAGAGGTCAGAAGCATCAGAGGCAAAATATGTAGAAAAATTAATGCCAAACTCAAAATTTGAGGTTATGTAGATTCATGTAGTAAGAGACCAAGTCTGATAATTTCCAAAATTGGCAAGCCTGTATCACCTTACTTCTCTTCGGCCAAAGGGGTTCAGTTGAAACCCTGTTTACCCAGTGAATGGATAAAAATGATGTAGGAACACATTACATCAAAAGGCAAGTAAGCTCAAAAAGATTTTTGATTCATGATTAAGAAACATTTGAACAGCTAACTAAGCACATAACGCCATTTCTTGTACATTTTATTCTGAAAATCCCCATTCATAAAGACACTTCATACCAACATGAGTTGAAAGGATACAGCCCTAAACGTGTTCCCACATCAAATATGAATCTGGCCCCCTCCCTGCGGTATCGTGCCTCAGTAGCTGGATCAAGCCCTTCTAGCTGCGACGGCGTATGTGCCAAGTCTTTCTTATCCCAGTACCAACATGGCTTTGTATGGTCCAGGTTTGCCAAGTTTACAGAAGGGCTGGAATTTTCTTTATTCTCCTTCATTTATTAAAACAGAATTGTTCTTGCTTTTTAAGTTTTCAAAAAGGAAGTCTTCAGATAGTTGCTTCAGAACCTTTAAGAAAAGAAAAAAAAAAAAGATTTCTTTATAAATGGAGGAGACTCCTCCCCCCTCCCCCCAAGATGAGTAAAGAGGGATAGTATTGAACCTTGCCCATTGGAAGGGACTTATTCCATGCTCAAACACAAGTGGTATTCAACCTTGCCCTTATCTTCCCCATATACTGCAAATTCAATGCAAAGAAATAGATTTAAGTTATCTTTGCTATCAGTTGTTTAAGAAAGAAACTTCAAGAATGTATTATCGACAATATCTGCTATTTCTTACTAGAACAACTTTCACCTACTTTGTCCACAAATACGGAAAAACAGTTCAGTGATGGCAGCAGTAAGATTTGAAAAGTTGGGGGGGAAGGGGTGTCAAAATCAACTCACTATTTATAACTAGGAAACACATTCATTAGGTCAGTCTGAAAGGCAATTTAAATTGTTGGTCTCCCAAATATCCCTGGGTGGTAAGACAGCAGCAACCACTGGGCAAAAAGCTTTGTAAAGCGGTCTGTACTGGTATGACTTGAAACAAGGTAACAGAAGTAGTGTTCTTTCACATACCAAGATTAAGACAACTGATGTGAGTCTGTAGGATAAGGTGCCATCTAAAATAGTCCCCCAAACAAGGCAGTTGATTACACTCAGAGTGTGCTACTTTCTGTGGACCAGCACTTCACATATGTGTACTTACATCACAAAGCTCTGCAGATAACTTTCTGGTATTTGAGTTATGACTGATGTGCAGTCATGCCTCAATTTAAAGACAGAATGAAGACTGTCTTGCTGCCTTTATTTCTTTCAGGCACAAAACTACTCTTACTGTAATTCAATAAACTACAGATACTATACACAAATTACTGCAGTCACCTGCAAAGGTTTGCATAACAAATAGTGATTAACATATGATGCAATACATTTGCTCTAAGCAAAACAGTCAGAGGAAGACCCAAACTTAAAACTCTTTAAATTAAGCTGTAAATTTTCCAGATGTTTCCCTTCTGAAAATGGAAGGAAGATCACATAAGCTGCTAGAAAAACTAAGCCTGCAATCAGCATCTCGCTCAACTTCAAAAAGTTTCTCTTTTTCAGAATAAAGGAAGCCATCTTTGTTCCACGTTGGTTTTGGAAGAACCTTCACAAATAATGGTACCAGTAACAGACTAATCCAAACTGTCACAGATAAGTGAATGACTACTTAAAACTATTTCCAGAGTCAACAAAACAGCTCTGTGCCACGATCGCACATTTCCATCATATTTACCAAGAAAACATTATTTGTATAACTATTAGGGTTCTTCTTTACACGATTTTTTGTTTCCTAACGCTCTAAACAGTTTAAAACCCAGTTAACACTAAAATCGTCTGAAGCAATGAGACCTGCTTCTATACGCAGTGAAAGCATTTCTGAATACAAAATCAGGAACAGAAAGCATCAACCCGAAAATATCCTAAACGAACCATTTCAAGCATCCCAATGAAAACCGTAACGACCGAAAAGAATAACGCAAGTTTTTCCCCTGCCTTTTTACGCACCCCATTAATCCCGATATTTCAAGAGCTCGAGCCCAGCTTTTTTACACCCTACCTTAGACGAACCAGCTGACCGAGACGAGCCCAGCTCCATCCCCTACAGCCCGCAAACCGGCGGGAGGTGTTCAGCTCCTCCCAGACCCGGCCCGCCCGCCCGCCGCAGACGAGGCTGCCGGTGCCCGGGGAGGCGCTCGCTCCCCGCCCCGGCCTCCCCGCTCCCTTCCTCTCTTCCCCAGGCCCCGGCTCTCGCCAGCGGGCGGCCCGGGAGGGTGGGCGGCCCCGGCCGCCGGCAGCCCCACAGCCCCACGCAGGCGCGGCGCACTCACAGGCAACGCGCGGAAGAGGAAACCCCACCGGAGCGCGGATCCTCTAACGACAGCGCAGCCTCCGCGCCCTGCGCGCCGCCATCTTGGGAACCAGGCCAGGCCGCTCGCTGCGTCATCACGTCGGCGTCGCAAAGGGCATCGTGCGGGAGGATGGAGACCCTGGGGCCTACTGGCCAATGAAAAGCGGCAACCCCTACCCCTCGACCAATCCCGTCTCCTTCAGCAGCTGCTGAGCGCGAGAAGCAGGCGGGCGACGTGCTCCCGTGACCTTGGAGCAGACCAATCAGAAAGCTGAAAGGATAAGATTGCAAGCCATGGGAGCCAGTAGGAAGCTGAAGGCATGGGTTAAATCTCAGCCAATGGGGGAGCGGCCATGCCCTCTTTTAAGACCGGTAGCGAAGGGGTGGTCGTTGGTGATTGGCAGCCAAGGGATCCGGAGGGGGTGGGGCCTTCCGGCTTGACCAACGGCGGTAGCGGGGCGAGGGAGGGGGCGGGGCCGGGCTGGGAGTGCGGGGCTGAGGCGAGCTTGGCCGCCGCCTCCCCACCCGCGGGCAGCGGCGTCCGGTGCGAGGGGCTTGGGCTCCGCGCCGCTCCCAGCAGGCGAGGCAGGAGCTGCCGCCGCGCGGGAGGTAAGGCTGGGCCTTGCCCGAGGTCCCCTCTCCTGCCTGAGCCGGTTGCCCCTCGGCAAGGCTCCCCACCCACCCCCCCAGTGGCGCCCCGGCCTTTCCCCTCAGCCTTCCCGGGGGCCTCGCCCCGCCGCGGCCGGCCCTACCGCCTCTCTTCCCGCGGGAGGCACCGCTTTTTCCGGATACCCCCTTTCCCCGCCGCCCCGGGGAGCGCTCCGCGGGCCCAGGCCTCGCTGCCCCCATCCTTCCCCCGCCTGGCGGGCCGGGCGGCCGTTACCCCACGCGCGGGGCGCCCACGCGCCACGCGCGTGGGGTAACGGCCGCTTCCCCCCGGCGAGCTGCAGCCTCCATGCTGCTGGCGGGGGGGAGGGGGGGAGCGGGGTGCCGAGTGAGCGAGGGGGTGACATTCGCGTCTTCACGTTCGTTTCCCTTGTCCCTCCCCCCCAAAGGCTGATCAGAAGCCGGAGTAAAACAAATGGCTTAAAAACTGCTTTTCCCGTGATGTAATCCCTTTTTTTATGCGTGACACATTTTGAATACTCCCTACTCCTACTTCTTCAGCTTTCTAGCGAGCCTCCCGTACCTCCAGCTCTCGGGGTTTGGCTCAAGGAGCGTTTCTGTTGGTATGTGGCTCCTCAGGGTCCTCCTCTGGCAGGAAAAGAGTGCTCTGGTTTCTTTCCTTTTCTCACCCAGTCCAAAACCTGCTTTAGTAAAGAGATTAAACCTTTGGCGGAAAAAAAGGTGGGTTTTAAAATTACAATAAATCATTTAAACTGTTTATCTACAGGGGTGTTACTCCTGAAACAGCCTAGGTGTTTCAGCCTCCCCCTGTTACTACAGCAGCTGCTGAGACCGAACTTGTGAGCCCTTCCTCGTAATTCTTCTTACCCAGCAACACTTGCTTAGAGTTGCTTAAGATGAGGCTATGCTTTGCGTTTGTCTTAATTCTTAGCAACTTCCTAAATTTTGAATTGAAGTGGCATTTGGGTTTTTACCCAAAGGCGATATTTAGCTGTCAGGACAAGCTCAGTTCTTCCTTTTGGAAGTTGTCCCTCACAACTTAGTTCAAGGTTGGTCTTCTCCCAAGCTTGATGGAGATTTGGATGGACTTGTCCTTGGAACCTAAGCTTGCTCATGAGATAAAGTTCAAAGCAAATTGTCTTTCTCCCTTCAAAGAATATGTAATTTAATCACTTGTCTCTTCAGGTGACAGCTGTGTTCTGTGAATATTGCTACTAATGTTAGCTTAATGTCTCACAAGTGTTTTCTGCTTTCAGTTGTTGTAAGCTTGTCTAACTATAAAGTGAAACCTAGTATTTTGTAGGTGTGTAAACAGCTGTACATTCTGCATGTCCAGTATCTGGTTCCTGATATAAAATAGTAAGCTAGCGTACAAGGTATTGGAGCGAATGGCATGATGGGCACAAAGACGGGGGTGTTTCCAGATATTTTTGCGCAGTTAAGTAATTTAATATGGTGGAGGTTCAAGCATGCCAGCTTGTGCTTTAATAGACCTTTCAGTTATGTTTAGCAAGCTGGATTGAAGTATATGTTGAAGTACAGTTGAAAATACTTCTATGGCATGGTGTACCTAGAAATAGACTTAGTCTTGGGGGAAGAAATGCCACAAAGCCTGAAATCATTTGTAATCTGAATGTTACTGTTCTAAGTTAGAGATGGCCTCATCTGTACACTGAAGTCAGATCTGAGTCTTGAAATAAACTTCTAGTTCCAATATTGTACATAATTTAAAAATAAATCACATGATGTCTCTCTGCATAGAAAGATGTACATCTTAATGATATTTTTATTGTAATAAATATAATGAACTTAGGTATATCTGCTGTATCTAAAGAATTACATACTTTATCATAGTGGTACTGATCATACAGTTAAACTGACATATCGGGTACTTTTTAGCAAATGGGTGTTTTAGTGGTTGCCCTTTGAAAGAAAGTGGCAGTTTGAGGGTGTTGGAGATCTCGGGCGATCTGTATCTTTACTACCAGTATGTGTTCAGTGCCTGTTAAAGGACATATCGCGATGCCTGTGGTTAAAGCATCAAGGGGTTTTGGAGGCCTGTGCTGTTGTGTTAGCTCTGTGCTGATGACTGAAATCTGCATGACTTGCTTAATTCTCAGTTAGGAGTTATACTTTATAAAGTGAGGTTAATATTTTCTAAAGGAAGAATATATTTAGAAACATGCAAGTAAAAACAGTACATTAGTTTTCTTTCATTATGCTCAAAAGGAATTTGGGGAGGGAAAAGTCTGTGGGAGTCTTCAGGAGGAGCTAAAAACTCAAGCAAAGAAATGAAATAGCAAAAGTAGGTTGGCAAAGGGGTAAACACTCAATTTATTGTTTCTTTTCTTCAAAGAGTAAACATTTTTTCTTTTCTGGCCAAATAGTTGCCTGAGGAGCTGATTCAAAAGAAAGGCAAGGGGGTTATTAGTCATTAAGAAAGACTTGTTTCCTGTGGGGCAGCTAGTAAGCTGTCTTCCCTAGAAGATCAGCGAGGTGTTTACAGTAAGAAGCACTCCTTCTGCCTAAGAAAGCTTTAATGGAAGGCAGGGGGACGTGGGGACAATCCTGTAGTTATTAATGCAATATTTCAGAATTAGCAGCTGATAAAAGTGATAGTAATTATGAAATACATACTTTTCTTTGGGTTGTCTTGGATGTAGCTATTTTTCTTTGCCCTTTAGCACTTTGTGTTACCTTCAGATTAATAATTTCTTACCAGAACTTTATACTTAATTTATGAGGCAGTCTTGTATTTAGTATCTAACTAGGTTCAACTGCAACGGGGAGGGTGGGGAGAATAAATGTCAAACTGATGTACTTACTTTTGCTTTTTTTTAGTAGACCTAGGAGTATCTTGAACATTCCAAGTGAGAATATTGTCAAGACGTGTTTTCTTTGATTCTAATTATAAGACTAAATGTCTTTGGAAGTTGCTTCCCAACAATTAGTTCAATTTGTGGGAGTTGGTGTTTTTTGTAAGTGCATTAAATAAACATTTACCTGATTTTAGTAACTTCTTTTTGTATTACTCTGCAGAGTGGCTTCTTCCTAGTATCAAAGTAATATTTATGTATCATCATTCTTTCCTTAACCTCAAACCAAAATGGGATTAATGAAATTTGTTCTCTGTAGGGTAGATGCATGCAGTGTATACAGCAGTGGCTTAATTTTCCCTCTTGTCCAGATGCTTTAGACTTGTGCTAATGTTGGCAAACCTGTGATGGTACAGCTTTTTATAGCAAACAGGGGATTATTAATTTAATCCTGACCATCCTTTGCCAGCTAAATCATTAGAGACACTTCAGCTTCCTAGGCCTGGTTTTAGATGTTTAATAATGTTTTAACCAAGACTACGAAGGGTAAAATAAGAGAAAGGACCTTCAGGTCTAAATAAAGTACACTAGGAGTTCTTTATCATACCATAAAAATGCCCCATTAGAGTTGTCTGACTTTAGTCGTGTATATTTGGAGCTAGACTTTGAAGAGGCTTGTGTTGTAGTAATTAAAAGGCAAGTTCAGTGCCCAAGAGTGTTTTAAGATTGCTTTGCGTTCTTGCTCTTGCCTTTCCTTTGCTGTAACCTTCTTTGCTCCCTTTTTTTGTTTTTCGCTACTCTGCCCTACGTTGGCTCTTGCCTGCATCTCTTCCACCAAATGATTATTCCAGTTGCTCCATCTATCCCTGTCTGTCCTTTACCACTTCCCATACTGTTCAGCAAGTCTGCTAATGCTTTTTATTTCTTTGAAGTAAGGCAGAATTAGCACCAAAGTCTTGCATTTCAATTCTAGGATCTGTTACCAGGCTAGAGCAGCAGACCTGTCAGCTGCAGGGAGGATTTCACCTGTCTTTCTAGCCTGGGCTGAAGCATGCTGAGATGTGAATGACTGTGCTTGAGATCAGTTTTATCTCCAGTGTGTACACGCAAACAGGTGTTTACATGCTCTGAAGCTGGCCGCTTAAGGCAGACATAATGCAAAAGGCACGTTCCTGAGACTATAGCTGCTAATATCCTATTAAGAATCAAAATAGAATATAACTTTTAATTTGAGATTTCTTTTACTTTTCAGAAGGATTTTTTGGGTCAAAAGTTAAAGGTTGTTAAATACTATGGTATGACAGATTAGTATCTACTTCCTGTTTTATTTTATTCTTGGGTGTCTTCCCAATATCTGAAGGAATTGGCTGACCTGTCCTGGAAGTGCCTGAACAGCAGTGCTTGAACCACCATGGTTTTCACCCAGTGTTTTAATGTAGGCCAAAACTGTCTTTGTAGCTGAAGACGGACTGTAAACTCTTTCAGTTCTAAGTTGCGTTTCAGTTCTTTCTGTTAAGAGCTTGAGCAATCTGCACTGAAAGGAGGGTAGTTTATCTCTGAGGCACTCATATTAGCAGTCTGATTCTAGCCTTTTGCTTGTGGATCAATTTTTAGGTTTTGCTTTTTATATATACTTTAGGATGTGATATACAGCAACGGAATCGTGCAACTCTCAATAAAACTTAAGTCTCTTACATTGCAAACACTGCCTGTATTTCTTAGGAAGTAGTTAATAGAAATAGCAGAATCTTCCTTTGTCTTTAATGCTTTATTGTGCTAGCATCCAAAGTCTTCACAGAGTATTGTTTTAGTGGAGTGGGAAGAGGATGTGATGTTCCACTTCCGTGGAACCTGTGTTGATGGTCCAGTACCTCCCATATGCTGGGTCTTGCTCATTGTGCCCATACCGGTGATAATGTAAGGGAATGAGTTACTTTGCGGCGAGGGGATGGTGGCAACCAAGCATGAGGTGCAGGCTGTTTCCTGCCCCTGCCAGGTCTTCTGGGGGGTTGAATTGTCTTTGTGGCCACTCTTGGAGCCATTTGGTTATCTTTACCTGATGACAAAATGTATAGATGTAGCCACATAATAACTTCAAGTACTGAGAGAAGGAGCTTTGGGATTTAAGAACTTTTGTATTGAAATATTTCTGACAAGAACTTTGAAAGATCTAGTTTTGCAGATTTGCTTCTAGATATTCAAGTGAACAGTGTCTTAGCATCTGCAATTATTTAATTTGTGAATCTGTCCCATTGTCCAGGTCATCACTGAAGATGGTAAACAGTGCTGGACCCAGTTTTATTCCCTGGGGCACACCATTGTGACTGGCCTCCAGCTGGACTTTGTGCTGTTCATCACAACCTTTTGAACCCAGCAGTGCAGCCAGTTTTCAGTCCATCTCACTGTCTACTTATTTACTTGGTACTTCATCCTCTTATCTGTGAGGATGTGATAGTAGACAGTGTCAAAAGCCTTACTAAAGTAGAGATGAACAGCATCCACTGCTCTCCCATCAAGGTTACAAGGTTGGTCAGGCATGACTTCCCCTTCATAAATCCATGCTGACTATTCCCAATCACCCTGCCCTTCATAAGTTTGGGAATGGCTTCCAAATTTACTTGCTTCGACAGCTTCCCTCCACTCAGTACTGGTGAGGCCATACCTGGAGTACTATGTCCAGTTCTGGGCTCCCTAGTACAAGAGAGGGAGGAAGCTACTGGAGATAGTCCAGTGGAGGGCCACTAAGATGATTAAGGGACTTTGCTCGTATGAAGAAAGGCTGAGAGAGCTGGAACTGTGCAGCCTAGAGAAAAGACGGCTCAGCGGGATCTCCTCAGTGTGTATAAGTACCTGAAGGGAGGGTGCAGAGAAGGCAGAGCCAGGCTCTTCTCAGTGGTGCCCAGTGACAGGACAAGAAGCAACAGGCACAAACTGAAACAGAGGAGGTTCACTCTGAACATCAGGAAATGCTTTTTTACTGTGGAAGTGACTGAGTCTCCGTTCTTTGAGCTATTCAAAAGCCGTCTGGACATGGTCCTGGGCAGCTGGCTCCAGGTGGCCCTGCTTGAACAGGGGGGTTTGGACAAGTCTACCTCCAGTGGTCCCTTCCAATGTGAGATTTTATTTTTTTTAAACTTGTTTAAATGTTTCTTTTCCTGATCCTCTTGCACTGAGGATAAGTCTTTCTTACACTAAGCCTCAGGGCGTAGAATTCCTGAAGGCAGGTCTTAACAGTGTAGAAGGCATAGAGTACTGAAGTCTTTTTTTTTTTCTCCTGTGTCCTTTGTCACCAGGTCCCCTGCTCCATTCAGCAGCAGGCTCACACCTTGCGTAGTCTTACCTTCCTTTAGCTGCTGATACACCTGTAGAGGCGATTCTTACTGTTGTCTTACTGTCGTCTTCTGTACCTTGCCAGATTCAATTCCATGTGGACTTTGGCTTTCCTGACCACATCCCTGCAGTGTCATCCCTCCTGGGGTCACCTGGCCCTGCTTCCACCTCTTCTGTTTCTTTGAGTTTTGTCAGGAGCATCTTGTTTATTTGTGCAAGCCTCCTGCACATAGAGATGGACCATTCCTGATATCCTGGTTTGAGATAAAACAGAACCAATCTTCTGTTCAGTAATTTTACTTTTCAGCTAAGCCACTTCTAAGTAACTGAACTCTCTGAAATTAATGGCATATTTTTCAGACATTGTCAGCTTCTAGCAGACATAAGGCCTGATGTTTATACTTCATACCAAGGAATGATATGCAGAGAGGCTTCTGCTTATACTTACTGCTATAACAACCAAGGCCAGCCAACTTTGTTATTTGCCCTGTTGGAGGGTGGGAAGCAGAAAAGCGTAGAGGGGTCACACCTGCGGGGAGGAGCGGACAGGACAGGTGACCCAGAACTGACCAACAGATCCCATCTGCATCATGCTCAGTATAAAAGCTGAGGGATCAAAGGGTCAGCCCTTTTTCTTCAGTGGCTGGCATCCGAGGAGGACTCTGTCTGTTTGTCTGCCTTTGATCCCAATCTGTGTGTTCCTGAATCCAGTTCTGGAATCTACTTCCTATCTGTCACTGAGTCCAGTCTGGGACTTTCCCAGTGCCTGCTGGTGATGCGATTGTCATCTTGGGAGCTTGATATGGTTTTGTATGTATTGTATATATTTTGTTATTTTCATTTTTGATATTATTATAGTTTATTTTTATTATTTTATTATTAATATTTCATTAAAGTAGTTTAGTTTCTTTTAAACTCCTAGGTCTCTTTCTCTGTCATCCTTCTTTCCCTGAAGAAAGAAGGGAGAGGTTGAGGAGAGCATCTGTTGTTCGTTTCAGTGGCCAGTCCAGCCCAAAGCATGACAACCTGAGCTTGGAGGAAGTGACCATTGCAAGTCTCACCCCTTTACAGTTCTTAAAAATGGTGGAGTAGTAGCAGAACAGCTTTCTCTCCATCTTTCAGTTTTCAATTGCATGCTCTTAGAAGAGGTGAAAGTAGTAGGTCATTAGAGCATATTTTGTGAAACCAAGAACAGATGCTCAAGTTGGCAAATACCGAGTTATCCTCTTGCATTAAATTTCTGGTTCTGGGAAGCTATATAAGATTTGTAGGAGCATATGATGCTACTTTTTTTTTTAATAAATACAACAGACTAAGATTTATTGCTTTGAAAACTTTCACCTAAAGGTAAAAGTGTTCTGTTTAGGCATGTGGATGACTTTGTTACATTTTTAATGCCTGTATAGGCAGCATTTCAGTGTTTGTCAAAATGGTTCTGTTTTACTGCTTTGATAGGCACTACACCTTATTCTGTTTTTAAAATTACTTTTCCAGACTTTCACTGGGATGTAAACATTTGTTGCCGATACACTCTTCCATTCACTATTGATGGAACAGAATAGAGGTTGATACCGATGTTCGTGAAGTTGGGCTTCTTAATTCTTCAGAACCAGTGATAAAAGGTTTAGATCTTCAGTCTTTGCTGATGCCCTGCACCTATTTACAGGTTAATTCATTAAGTTCTACCAATTGAGCCATTGATAGAAAAGCATTTCTTTAATGCATCTATGTAGGGTTTTTTTTTGTTGAACATGTTACTAAGACATAGCTACTGGTGTGTATCTAAAAGCCTGTGACCCATTTGCCCAGTTTTTAGGGTTTTTTTTACATAAACAAAACTGACTTTTCAAAATAGGCCCACAAGCTTCTGAGCTGATGCTCCGTTGTCTAGTACAGGCTGTGGCATCTCATTGGTCTGTGAGCTTCCAGGTAGCCTGGCTAGAGCTGCTAGGATTCAGGAACTTGATACCGGTACATTTCAACAGGCTTTTTGTGGTACTGCATTGCTAACCTCTGCAGCACTTTTATAATGACTGCTGCTCAGTGTGGAGGGTAATAATGCCTGGGTTTGGATATTCCTGGCATGTCGTAATGTTTGGAGGCTGTTGTATATGTATCTGTGATCTTGCAACTGGATAATCTTTTCTTTGGAAGCTGCCTTCTCCAAATAAAGTGGGTCTCAGCAGGAAGCTGAGCTGCGTATGGATGAATTTCTTTCCTCGAGGAACTTTGCATGCTGGAATAGTATTTTTAGACTTGCAGAAAGTAGTGAAGGTTGGCTGGTGAAGAAGGGAAAATGGCTGTCTGCTTTGGATGACCAGCAACAATGTTTAATCTTCCACTTTGCTAAGCAGAGTTGCATTGATAGCATATTAATATATTAACTCTCCTTAAAATAGAGAAGCATTCATTCCCTCTGGAGTATGCTGCACCTGATTCTGTCAGTCAGAAGCAAGTAAAATGGGTGTTGTCAGACCAATTTGAGAGGCTTTGTGTGCTGATACAGTGAAGAAGCTGATATAACTGTAAAGCTTAGAGCTGCAGAAAATGACTGTTGGGTTTTCATGTAGTTGTCAGATTCAGATTGGTATCTATCTGTTCTCTGCCCCTTTTTCTAAAAGTCAGCATTCAAGCAGTTATTTCTCACTTTGTTCCCAGCTGATGCTTGGGAATAATAGTGAGCTCTATAAGGGTTCATGAGATTACAATTTTTGCATTTTTCAGTGCTTTATTAAAAAACAGAATTCCTGCTTTCAAGACAATGACAGATAATGTTGTGATTTCCTTCTGTCACTGTGGGATGCCTGGCTTGTACAGCCTGTTTCTCTGGCTTATTAAATCTTTGAATCAATGCCTGAATATAAAAAAACCTGTCCCATTACACTTTGAGTTTGGGCATTTAGAAGACTAAAATGAAACGACGGTCTAATGCTGGAACTGCTTGCTTTGTTTTGTGGTGTCTTGTAGTTGGTCTCTGCAAACAGTTTGGAGGTATAGTGCAGTTTCATATAATGATATGAACAGCCAAAAAACTTTGCAGACTAGTAAATGGAGGTCACAGTCTTAAAGGTACAGTGTATGCCTACTCTGAAGGTGGGAAGTTAGTGTAGTGATGCAGCTTTTATTTGTTTTACCAGGGTTTTACTGATGGACTTGAAGGTAGCAAAATTTTGTGCAACTTTCAATTTTACCTTCTGCAAGGATACAACTTTATCTTTTCGAGAAAGCTCTCAGAAATGCCAGGTCAGGTTAATAACAAAAAGCTGGTTTGAGCACATTTCTGCAGACTTCTGCCCTGACAGTGTGCGACAAGTTGGCCTAAGGCATAGGACATGAGCAGTCTAGTTTTGGAAAGTACTGCTGCTCCCACAAAGCATTTTTCTTTGGAGAGACATGTACCAATATCACCTGCAGCAAGATGTCAGGAGTGGCTTCTCCATGATAATAGTCACAGTGTTTGTGTTCATTTGTGTTCCATAAGGAAGAACTGGTCAGAGTGGAAGTCCTCTCTCTATCTAGAAATTTGCCAGACTAGTAGATAGTAATTCTATTTGTGGAAACAGAAAACTCAGCTATAAGAACTGGGAAGCAGAATATTAACTGTACCAGCCACTCTTCATCAGGAGTCATGCTGCTGCTTTTTTCCCTTGTTCTTGAGATTATATTACATTGGAACAAATTTTCATTCTGGGCTGATGGATATAAATTTCATCTTGCAAGTGTTTCAGATGTGGCTTGCTGGTTAATGCAGTGTCCAGTTCGTTGTCCTTTACTGCAGAAGAAGAAATGGCAGTGTTCCTGGTGAAGGAGACAGGGCTGTAGCTGTGGTAGCAGGCCTTAAAGCTGCTTCTTGGGCTGCGCCTCCTTGCTGTGGCACAGGAAGCCATGCAGGTCTAAAATGAGATTAAAAGGTGCTGGGTCTCCAGGGGCCTAGGACTGCTGAAAGTCCAAACTGCTGGAAAGCAGCTCTGTGGAAAGGGACCTGGGAGTCTGGTGGACAACAGGCTGACCATGAGCCAGCAATGTGCCTTTGTGGCAAAGAACGCCAGTGGCACCCTGGGGTGCATCAAGAAGAGTGTGGCAAGCAGGTCGAGGCAGGTTATCCTCCCCCTCTACTCTGCCCTGGTGAGGCTGCATCTGGAGTACTGTGTCCAGTTCTGGGCTCCCCAGTTCAAGAAGGACAGGGAACTGCTGGAGAGGGTACAGCAAAGGGCTGTGAAGATGATTAGGGGACTGGAACATCTTTCTTATGAGGAAAGGCTGAGGGACTTGGGTCTTTTTAGTCTGGAGAAGAGAAGGCTGCGGGGGGATCTCATCAATGCTTATGAATACTTAAAGGGAGGGTGCGAGGAAGATGAGATCAGTCTTTTTTCAGTGGTGCCCAGGCATAGGACAAGAAGTAACAGGCACAAACTTGACCATAGGAAGCTCCACCTGAACATGAGGAGGAACTTCTTTCCTTTGAGGGTGGCAGAGCACTGGAACAGGCTGCCCGGAGAGGTGGTGCAGTCTCCGACTCTGGAGGCATTCAGAACCTGCCTGGACGCCATCCTGTGCAACCTGCTCTAGGTGTCCCTGCTCTGGCAGGGGGGTTGGACTAGATGATCTCCAGAGGTCCCTTCCAACCCCTGTGATTCTGTAAATCTGAGGCAAGTGGATTATCTATGCTGGCTGTGCAGGAATGAGATAGCCCCAGGAAAATAGGAATGCAGGTAGTTAGAAATAAGAACACTGAAGTCTCAGTTTGGAGGGGTCGGAATCAAGAGATACCTGGGGATTGTAGGGGGACTATAGAAGTGGTTGCAGCTCCTTATCTGAACACTTAGGAATATTGCTTGTAGAGTCTGGTCAGCCCTACCCTTGGTTTTGATGCATGGCCTGCCTGGGGGTTAGATAGATATGTCAGTCACGTGGCTGATTTTCAGCAGGCATGTTAACAGTGCGTTAGTATACTTAAGGCAGTTATCTTGAGAAAAGATGGTGTTCTCCCTTAAAACTGAGAAGAGGACTTTGTTCAGAAAGTGGTGTGGTCATCCTGGGTGTGTTTTGGGACTGGAGGGCACAATGCATTTACTCTGTAATGGGTGTACTAAAATAAATGTTCAAAATATTTCTGCTTTTGTCTGCTTTGTCACCTGCAAACATACAAAATAAACGTGCTACCAAGCAGTTGTACCATAGTTATTCTGAATTGTGGGGATTAAAATTTCTGAGGAACTGCTGGCAGTTCACAGTGCCTTGTGGTCTGTATACATTTTGGTGGTTATTTTATCAAACATTTGAAAGCTCAGGGGTGAAGCCAAGTAATACTTACTATTGCTGCATCTTTCTTGGACCTGACAGCCCAGTAAATGCCTGTGTTAAAAGCTTTCTTATTTCAAACTTTTCAAAAAAGTGTCAGTAGTTTGAGTAAACATGGAGGAGACTCTAAGGGCTCAAGTTGCCAACTATGAATACCAAAAGATAAAAAGGGGCTTGGAGAAACCTGCTGCTTCACTTTCAAGGTCTAGAATAAAAACACCAGAAACTGTCGGTATTTCAGCTGAAACTTCTAGTCATACTTTCTAAAATAGTCACCATTTTAACCACTAGATGGGGAATGGGCTTAAGGCAAGTGGGTTTGGAAGGCTTTCCAACTGTTAAGCCCTCAATTACATCACTCATCAGGCATTCATAGAAGCAGCTTCTTAAATTCTTTTTTTTTTTTTTTTTTTACAATACACATAGCACTTAAATGTTGTCAGAAGTTCCTTTCTGAACTGTCAAAATAGTATACTTTGGGGATTTAGAAATGCTAAGTGCTTGGTCTGCTGTGGGTGTTTTCAAGGATACTAAAATTACAGTAGCTTGAAGTGTAATCATAACTGGGCTTTGAGGGCTGTGATCTCTTCCCCAGCAAAAAAGCCCCTAATCATCAGCACCGGCTATGGGGCAGGTCAGTAATAATTTTATTGGGAAAGTTTTTTTCTTTGAGCTATTAAGAAAAACTCTGGAGGTGCTCGGTTTATCGCTTGCATTGCAGTAAATCTGTGCACTGCTACAACTTAGATGTTGGCAACCATTGCGCTACCTTACCATATAACAAAGAGCTCAATTTTCCTCAAACTTCACATGGGTACATATGGAATGAATGATAGTAATGCTGATTCATTATTTCCAAGAATCACCAGTGATTTTTTTTTATATGCAACTAGCTGATGTCACTCCATGCCCAGAGCAGGAAAGCAGGCAGGTGTACTGTTTAGGTGTGAAAAAGTGCAGCAGGCTCTCAAGGAGCTGGAGTGCCATTCCAAACTTCTTTTTTTCTTTCCCTACTGTCATGAACTCAATCCTCTTTCAAAATGCCTGGTGCCTTTCAAAATTGTACAAGATGCATGATATCATTTAACAGCAAGCAGGTTACCTGGTGTTGATGTTCCCACGTGTCCTAGAAAGGTTAAGAAAAGGCATGCAAATACTACTGCAGTTCTCCATACTGTTATCTTGTTCACCCTAGTTTGTACTGCAGTTCCTGGCTGCAGCCTGGAAGTCCTTGGCATTGATTATGCATTGAATAGACACTTCTGTACTGTTCGGATGTGATTTGTTCTTTGTGGTCTGATAGTGATCCTAAGCACTGCTGGTCGAGGTGAAGTGCCAGCAGTACTATCTCTGAGGACACTTTTAGGGAGTTAATCTGCTGCAAACAGAAGCTTGATGGAACAGCTGTTCTTCACTCTTAGCTAGAGAAAAATACAGCAGTTATTTTAAAACTGCTTAGATTTTCTTCTGTAAGGACAGGGTATTCCAGGAAACAACACAAAACTGTAGCTGAATTCAGATATTTATAACTTCAAGCACAATTTAATTGTGCACACTGGGTAGTGTCAATTCAGTATCCAAATATAGGTCCTTAAGCATTTTTTTTTTTGGTTCCAGCAGTGGTATTGAAACATTGAGCCAATTTAAGTTGTTACAAGACATGAATGTATAATGAAACTCATCTGGCGGGCAAGACTCACGTATGCTGCCACATAGCATAGAACAGGTCTTAAAGGTTGTAGAAACTTGTTCTATGTGGTGGATATTGTCTTTCCTTCCTCCCTTTCATTAGAGAAATTTGCAAGATGGTTTTTGTCAGTTCATGTAAGTATTGCAAGGACTGCGTGGGTAAGAAGTCCTTTTGAATAAAAGGAATGTGGCATATCTGATGTATGGTTACATCTATATCACCTAGCTGCTTGGAGGAGAAACTTTGACATGTGGATTGGTGACATTAGAAGGGCTCACAAACCGTGGTGAGTGCTTTTATAGGATCTGTTGCCTATGCCTTGATTGGAGATGCAGGTTGTCCGTGTGATGGCCCTACATAATTAACTGGTTGGAAAGGAGCAGCCTAGCAGGCAATAGTAAATCGTATTGGAGTTGCAGTATGTGTAGAAAGCAGAGGGTAGGCAAAGGTGTTAAGACAAAAAGTAAGCAGAACTGATAGAATTTTTCAGTGCGTAGAAATAATAATGGGCCCAATTGTTACTAGGTTGCTTGAGGGCATTCCACTTACGTGGAATTATTGTTGCAATTAAACAGTAGTCCTTGGCATTAAGTATCTTCAGCTTTAAATCTCTTTCTTGGAGACAGTCCACTTAATTGGAATATATGTTTTTGCCTAGTTTTGTATTATTTATGCCATTGACTATAAAGCAATTAAAAAAGGAGTTAAAAAAAAAACAAACACAAAACTGTGCAGTGATACCCAAGAAATTTTTTCTGATCTTCAGTCAGGCTCAGTTTCTTCTGCTCTAGCTATTACATGAAGCAGATGCAGTAATACATAGTGATATATGCATCCAGTCTTTTCTGTGCATCCTAGAGAATTTACATACAAAATATGTGTCTGATGTTACACACTTTTTTTTTCAGTAACACATGGAGGAATGGGTTAACTTCTTGTTAGAAAAAGTTTTTCCATGCCTTTAAAGAGGTGCTGCCTCTTTTTTGGTTGCTAAAGTTGTTATGGTTCTTTGTGACTAAGAAGCAGTTGCAGTGAGGGCTGACCCATGTGAAATGTATATTTTGAGTTAAAAAAACAATTCTCATTGAAATGATGTGTGTTTTAGATACTGTCATCCTAAAGTTTTTAATTGCGTCCAAGGCTCTGTCAAAATTTCAAAGCACATCAGCTGTACTGAATGGGGACTGAACTTCTGTTCTTAGTTATTCACTTTGTGGCAATGTAATGAGTGCTGTGCTGTTTTGTTGCACCTCTATCAACATAATATTGCTGAATTTTAACTCTTACTCATGCCTTTGTAGTCATCAGCAATGACTGATTTTCTTCCTGTTGTCACTTTGTCTCTAAGCAAAAAACTGGAAATGGTGATAAAAGGTCCTAGTTCTTGGTCGCATAAGTCACTGTTGATATTAAGGTTTACATAAAGTAGGTTTAGTGACTATGCTGTGTAGTATACCATGTGAAGTAAGTACACTGAGCATGCCAGCATGGTTCAAGAAGTCACTGTCTGAAATGTCACACTAAAGTGATTTTGAGCATTATTGGTACATAGCAATGGGAAGTAGGACAGGTTGTGTTAAGCCATCACAGGACCTATTTTGGAAATTTAAGGAATTTTTTGATCTTTACAAATCAGTTTAAGTACAGGCAAAGATAGCATGGAGTTACTAGTTCATGTCTTAGCATAAGAACATTTGAAATTAAACATTGTATAGTATGTTATTTCCTGATGTACGTGTACAGGATAATAAACCAAAGTAACTTTCTAACTTTAAGTCTCGCATAGCTATGATACATTAGCCAATAAAGATTTGGGGCAGTATTAACATTTCTGTATTTATGGTTTTACAGTTTGGGGAAATTTTCTTATGTGAGCACTGGGAGGGTAGTTCTTGACAGCAATTAATCTCATTCCTTTTGTGGACCAAACCTTTTTAAAGTTTCTTGAGGAGGTTGAGGGGGTTGCTTTTGGGGTTACACAGTGATAGCAAACAGCTCTTCCAGCATAGAATATGTAAGTAGTGTTCTCACAGACAATCAAAATGTATTTTACATCTGGGTTTATTGAAACACAAGTCAATCATGCAACTGTCTTATGCCTTAGTAAACAGCCCAGCTGTAGAATTAAGTAAAAGTAGGATCTTGATGAAAAACAGATGCTTTGCATGAACTGAATTTTTCTGTATAAGTACAAAAGGAAAAATGTTATCTTGCAATGTTTTTTGTACTTAGTTGATGTTAACTGTTTGTAAAGTAATGAGAAATGCATATACTGTAACCGTACTCAAACCCATCCTGTAGGAAGAGAAATAAAGCGTTCATTTGGAAGCATTAAGAATATAGGCATGTATTTCTAATGACTTATTTTGCCAGTAAGTTCTTTTCATTAGTGAAAACTTGAGAAATATTTTAAGTATTGGTCTTTTTTTTTTCTCCCTCTGGTTGTTTTTGCTCATTCAGTGTTTAAGAATTTATTCTTTCAGTTAATTTTAGATGATTGTACTTCTGATATGATACTGTGCCTACTTTAAGGAACAGTGGTTGTAAGCTTCACTGGCTTGACAGATTTCTTGAAGAAAATAGGTATTTGGGAGAAGCAAGTAGCCCAGGGAGTGGAGGCAGAGGTAAAAGGTACCTGCCTCCTGAATGGGATAAAATCCATCTGTTAACTGATGGTGAAAGAAGAGAAAAGGTGTGGGGAGGAATACCTGAATCAAAAAAACATGAGGCTTGCAGAGAGCTCATCTCAGGAAGACTGTTTTTGTTAAGAAGTGATGGGGACATTTGCTTTACCTGAGAGTGTGAATGTGCAGAGTGCCATTACAGATGGGTCATGTGGCTAAATCAGGTCTTTGAAAGGAGAATAAAACTGAAATTCTTCCTGAAGTAGGAGAAGCTGACCTGGCTAATTTTGCACCCTCATGAAGAAGGGAGGCTTACTACATTACAGCTTGGATGACAAGAAGCTGGGTGAACATACTGGAGAAAAATTCCTCTGTTGTGCTTTTCCAGTAGCTCTCTAAGTACCTGCTCTTGGTTGCTACTGCTGTTGCTTTTCCTCTGGTAAAAGACAGGGTGGGGGGGAGAAGAGAAGTAAAGACGACTAAGATGAGGATGAAAACCATAGACTTTAAAAAGAAACAGAGCAGAGCAACTTCTGTTCTCCCTGTTCCTCCAGGAGATGGTGGATGCTGCTCAGTGGCTATTCTTTATAGAGGCTTGAAGATGCTAGGGGATGTGGTAAGTGTTTTTTAATCAAGAAGACCGAGGAAGCCCTGTGACTTTATGGGGTCTTGAATCTGAGGAGCAGACACTCGTAAGATGGAACTGGAAGAAGACTGCAGTGTGAACCAATATATGTGTGTGCCAGGATCTCCCTCTTCCTGCAGAACATGCATTTCTGAGGCTGTAGGCTGCTGCTGGATCATTCTTGACTTGATGATCAGATGAAAAAAATCTAAACATGGCACTCCTTATGTTATTTTATATAGGAGAGAGTTTATAGTTTCTTAACTAGCAGGAAGGAATTGCATTTGAGGGGTGCAGGTTGTTTTGGGAGAGCAGAAGAATCTAGGACACCTGTATTAGTTGGGCTGTGCATTGGACTGATTCAGAGTACAGCATTTTGCCACAAGGAGCAAGTGTATCAAACCTAGCTCTTAAGGAAATAGTGTAGGTTATGGCTAAGGGAGCTCTTGGGAAACATAAATTTGCATTGTATTTTAGGTGGAATGCAATCCTAAGTTGAAACAGCGTGGGCTTTTCTATCATTAAACTTATTAGCGTTTTCTGTAGGTTATTTTTGTCAGCATTGTCATCAGTGTATTGCAACACTTCATATCCTGTTTTTAAAAACAAAAACAAAAAAAAACACAAAAACAAAAACAAAAAACCCAAAAACAAAACCAAAAAAAGGCTGCCTTGTTATAAGCACTCTATAATCACAGGAGGTCCCACTTCCAAAAAAGCTTGGAACTTAAATAAAAGAATAGAAACATGCTAGACAAGGAAGGTACACAAACACAGTGCACTGCAATGACATTGTATTTCATAGAGCTTTTGGGGCAAGTTTATAGAAGAAATGAAAAAATGGAAGAAAAAGGAAAGGGCAGTGATGGGAGAGGAGAAGTAATAGCAAGAAGAGAGAAGGGATGAAGTACAGAGTAGGTGAGAGATTGAGAGCTGGGGGAAAGGGATTGAATCCGTAACTAATCAGTCATTTATTTACTGGGAACATCTAGATTAATACCTTAGGAGTGATGAGAGTGTTAATGTGGTTTCCAAGTGACATGATGTAGGTGGTTTTCACAAGCAAACATAGTGTTCATTGTAAATGTATAAACTGAATTTTTCTTAAAGATCACAGATCTCTTCCTCCACCCACACTGTTCTTGCACTTCTTGATTTCATGCTTTCTATTTGCTATAAAATGTATTTATCTTTTTACCCACAGTCATAAGATTCAAGTTTATGAGAAAAAAAAACTTCATCAGTGGAAGTAAAAGATCACATTCCCCATAAACCTGGTCATATCAAGTGTAAAATTGTGTTCTCCTACATACAGATTGGAGAACTCCTGTCAATTGCCTATAAGCATTAAACTTGTCCCTTATTACCCTGGCTGCTCAACATATGTTGATACAAGATGATGATACACTTCCCTCTCTGAAGCAGAGGGGAAAATGACTTAGTCTAAGGCAATCAAACTAGAAAAAAAATTGCAAGCCTGGTTTGTGTGCATCCTACTCATCTGTCGTCCCTCTCAATGCAGCCAAGGAACATATCCCACCACCACCTACTATACTCACCTCTCTGTGCTCTTTGCATGGCTTGAGAATTCCCTCGCCTTCTCCTTGTCTGCCCTTGTCGACCTGTATCTGTCCTAATACTGATTCTAGATCTGCACCCCTCCCCTTCTGCGCTAGTCTATGCCAAGAAGATGCGTGGGGTGGGAACTATTATGTAATGAGAACATAATGTAATTAGCATCTATAAGGATGTGAATTAAAGAAGATACGATGTTAAGATACTGCATTGGAAATATACTGCGTCCTTGAAGCAAAGTTAAACTTGAATGGATAACTCTTGCTGTGGGAATTCCTAACTTGGTTGTTACTGTGAAAGCTCAGCAAATTTTTGAGTAGCTGGTTTACTACTCTGTAAAGGAAAAAGTTATAGCTGAAGCAAATAAGGCTTATAGGAGCATGTCAGTTCTGTCTGCTGGTCAGTTCTTCCCACTTCACCCATCAACTTGTTAGATGTTTTTAATCAAATTTGACAGAGTGGGAGAACTCAAACATAAGTCGGTCCGCATGCTAGAGGAAAAGCTGTATTGAGAATAGTTTATCTGCTTGGCCTGTTTGTTAGCCAGTCAACATGTGTGCTGATGTTTTTGCCCAACAAGTGCAGTTATATTGAAACCTGCAAAAGAAGATGCTGCCTGGCTAGTGAGGTCATATGGGAGGGAACTGAGAGCAATGTGGAGTCCCGGAAGAGAAGGGTGACTGAGCACTGCAGGGATTCTAGGACCATTGGAAAAGACGTGTATAAGAAGGGGAGATGCACATTCAGAAGAAATCAGACATCATATATTCTGTACCATGTAGGATAAATTCTTTTAAACTAACACAGTTAAGTACTTAAGAATGAAGCGCAATGATATTCATAGTGTTGCAACAAAGGTTGCAAGCTTGTATTTTTACCCAATGAGTGAGAGGTAGGTTTCTTTATAGTGCCTTATGATGGATTTGTTTTTTCTGTCAAACTTAACCACAGCTCTGCGTAGTGCTGCAGTGAACTTCTTGGTGGTCACGTGAATGTGAAAAGCTGGGGGAGGGGTTGTTAGTGATTAAATGGATTAATTTTTTTCTGAAGTATTGTTTCAGAAGATCCATATTTTATCATCCAAGCTTGGCATTGCTTCCATAAGGAAATGCGGTCCACATTGGGGTCAATTTCCATGAGTATTAGCTTTCTTAAATAAAATGTTTAAGTAGTCATGGTTCTTTTTTTTTTTTTTTTAAAAAAAAAAAGGCAACCAGACACACACACACGCACTTGGTGGCAGTTCTTTAGTACTTTTGGGGATTTTTTTTGTACAGACTTTTCATGATTACCTTCTAAAGCTGTTAGGTGAACATGCTCACTTTTTAAAGCCTTAAGAAGAGGCATATTTTACAGCTTATTAAAATATTATTTGTGTGTGATGTGGAAAAAAGTTCAAAGTCTGACACAACACAACTACTCTTTGATAGCAGTATTAGAGGGGGGAGATAGATCATTTACACCCCTCACTGCCAGTTTTGGCATGATTCTTTTTGCCAAGACAGCTGATACACTATATTTGGAAATGTGGCTGTGTTGTGTGTTACCAAGCTTATTCATCATTGCTGTCAGCATACTCTGTCTTTGCAGAATGCTTTCAGGAATTTTCAACAGTGTTCATTTGAACGGAAACATGGCATAGTATTTTAAAAATATTCACCAGAAGACAACCAGAAAAGCAAACTTGCAAAAAAACCCAAACCACTTTTCCACTGAAATGTGTATTGCTGCTTCTTCAGATATTTATGAAGTCTACAGTTCATCTCAGTCCTGAAGGATTTTTTGTTTTGTTTTTCTCCACGTGTCATGTAGCTATGTTTTATATTGCTGCTTCTGTTGTCATGCATGTACCAGCAAACAGCCTGTCCTTCTATTGCTGTGTTGAGAAGCAGACTCGTACTTCATTTCTTTCTAAGCAGTAGTTTTAGTCACTTGCAAAAAAAGATGTTTCATATCTGAAATTTTATTTCAATTTAAAAAAATACTTTTTTTTCTGAAATTAAAAATATTTGTGGAATTTTGGGGATTTCAGTAGAATTGAAATCTAACTCTAAAATATGTTTCATGAATTGTAATTTTATTAATGTAATTCTAATTACAAAAAGCAGTTTTACAAAGGAACCACACTTTCTCCATGTTGGGTCTCATGTTATCAGTATAACTCATCATTTACTGCTTAAATATGGCAGAGAGCATTGTGCAACTAAACTGTTTTTTGCCAAGTGTGAAATCGAATTATATGTTGTGTGTTAGTTTTCAGAAATCTTGAAAAAAGTTTCATGATCTGTTTTTGTATTATATAAAATACATTATGTGATTTAGTTTTTTAGTAGGAGGCTGCTCCACTAGATTGGTATTTGGAATATGTTTTCTGGACAACCATGTATAGCAAAAATTCCTTTCAAATTATGGCTTTTACTAAACAATACATTTGTCAAATGCATTAGATTTTAAATAGTTATGTCTGTTTCATGTAACTGAGCAGTGAATGGAGCTAAGTAATGTAGGAAGTAGAGACCTATTTTTTTGATTGGGAATTAGATAAACAAGTACAGTTTTGATTAAGATAGATGATTCCTTAAAAGGAAATACTTCCATAACGAGATATCTCAAGATACCAGTCTGCTGGTTTTGCTTTTTTGTGAGAGAGAGAGACTTGCTGATTTAATCATGCATGCAGAATATTTTCTCTATAGAAATTCTGATGATGAAGAAGCAATAGTTTAGACAAGACACATGCATCAAAGGAGAGAGCAAAGATACATACAGAACTTATTTCATGTTCATATACTGGTAGCATCCTACTGAAAAAATACATTTCTGATTACAGTACCATCAATCTAATGTGTTGTGTTCACTGAACTTGTTTTTCCTATGATATATTTGCTGCATGTTGTCTGAGCAGTAGGAGCTGACAAAGATCTTGTATTAGCCTTGAATTTCTTGCCTGCATAGAGCAGATTTCAGCTAGAGATTATTTTTTTGCCTCTAAACCAATATTCACCTACAATAATAATGCAAATACTTAACAGTGTTCAAATTTTTATTTTTGCCATATTTGAGAAGCTGAAGTTCACATACTCTAAAATCAGCTTTATCTTTAGACATAACTCTAGGCAATGCTTTAACTGTAAAAAATAGGTTCTCACTACTAACATGTTTCATATTCATTGTAGTGCTAACCATGTAATGTACTCATACAGCTTCATGTATTGATGTATGATTGTTCTGATTGCATGGTGGCACTGTTCATGTGTCCATGTATAATATGTGCGCAGTTGTCTTTGGGGTGTTTTTTTCTCATAAAATCTACGGATGGATGTTTATATTCCAAGCAGATTTTTGCTCTAAATACAACTTAAAAGGAAAAAAAAAAAAGCCCACAGTGTTTTGGTAGTTGTGTATACAGAACGTTTACTTAGACTGCTTTTCCTCAATTTATTGGTCAATGAATATATTTTGTTCTTAGAAATGAGAAACTGAAATCCTTGAAAGTAATTTCGGTTGTTCAACTTATTTGTCTTAATATTTTTGAGCATCTTGATTCATATAGACTATATGTCATTGCAATCTGTAACTTGTGACATGGAATACACTGTGTGAGTGCTTAATTTTCTGATGATTCTAAAGATGCAGGGGATTGCGTTTAGAGGAAATGCAGAAAACCATTTGTGTGAATCAGCACAGAACTGCATTGTTCTTGTCCTGAAGATTTTGGACTCTGTCCCCAAACCTGCTGTTGGATCCATTACAAATCTGACTTGGTTTGTCTTAAGAGCAGAAGGGTCTAAAATAAATGTAACAGGATGGCATATGGGAGAGGGGAATGCTCAAGTGAATAGGAATAAAGTCTTTGTGAAGGTGGCCTCCTGTACCAGCAGCTCTGTTGCTCTGTTTATCTTCTTACAAGTACGAGAGCATTACTGGGGGGAAGGGGGGGGAAGGAAAAAGTGTATAATGGGAAGACCATGCCAATAAACTTTTCTAATTTCTTTTTTTGTTGGTATTGTTCTTCTATGGCTTTGTCTTACTGTATTATGGCAGGTTGGCCACTTATATTGATCCTATTTTGAATTTGTACTATTATAAATTCAACATGGATCTTATAATGAGCGTTACTTCCTGCTTCACATGAGCTGCAAATCTCGTGTCAAATGTAATTGCTTGTGGTAGAGCGGTGTCTTTCAAGAAGATGTCCAGTGTTAATTTACAAACTTCAAGGGGTGTGACCAGCCAGTGCGATAACATTGAACCTGTGGGATCTCTCCTTACTAGTCTGCATATGAGGGCTTTTCACGGTAGAAGCTGTATTGGGAAAGTAAGTTATGCAGCTCAAGGGGGACTGATAAAATTAAGCGGTGTAGATGGGTTCTTTGAGCCTCTGATATCTGCTAGTGAGAGCTAAAATCGGGGCGGGGGGAGGGGGGTATGCCCCTGACTTCAGTCTCCATGTACTTAGAGATAGTCTTGTTCCTTGCACCATGTTTAATGTCAGAAGATGAAAAAATTTGGTTTACCTTCTTTTTTTGAAAACACCTTATAGTTTTGCCTTAGATTTTCCCCTTTTGATATGAGGTGGTGTTTTTTCAGCCAGTTTTGAGCTCCTTTAATTTTGAGTTAATAAGTTAACACTGTTAACCTTACTTTACTTCCTGATCATTCAAAGTATTTAAAATAAGCCTTGAGCTTGGCTGTTTCTTGTTCACTCTAATCTTAAGGGAAAATGAAAGCAGCCAAATTATGTACCTTTCCCACTAGAAGTTTTTTAATGTATAGCTTTTTTATTTAAAAGATCCGCCCTGTACAGTTACTTAACATATGGATTGCAATTGTTTCAGCCTTGGTAAGTGTGGAGAAGCAGCTTTTCAGCTGCTGGTCGATAAATTCCAGTATTAAAACCCACTGCCAAAGAACGAGACTTTTTGATAAAGTATGGGAGGAAACATTTCATTTTGGATAAGCTAGCTACACTGACCAAGGATAAAAGGATCCCTTTTATATATACGGAGTGCTCAGAACACTTGGAATCCAAAGTACTAATTCTGTACAGTGACTTTGAGCATATTTATGGATTTTACTGTGTAGTGGGGGTAACTTAAAGCTGCTATGGCTGAGGTGATCTTGATGACACAGGGAGCTGAAATCTTTCAGGTGTCTAAAGTTGTCTGAATATGTCTGACTCCACTCTTACTGTGATGTAACTGGACATAGAATCTTCTATACTGTACAGGAAGATACTATATACCATATAGACTACGTGCACTGCCCATATAGAGGTGAAAACATCAGTTGCAGTAACGTGTAGAATCATAGAAAAATGTAGAAGGGAAGGGACCTCTGGAGATTGAGAGGCTCAATTTCACGCTTTAACTTCAAAGTTAAATCAAGTTGCTTAGGGCCTTGCTGAGTCAAATTTTTAAATTCTCCAAGGTTGCTTGGAGATGCAGTTAAATCTCCATCCTGTTCCGGTGCTCAACCACCTTCATGATGAGGAGTTTCCTTATATCTATTTGGAATTTCCCTTGCAGTATCATGCGACTGTTGCCTGTTGACCTTCTGCTATGCTTGCCTGAGAAGAATCTGCCTCCACCCTTTGTGTAACACCTCATTACATACCTGAAGGCAGTGGTGGGCTGCTTTTCTTCTCCAGACTGAACAAACCCAACTCCCTCATCATGTCTTTTGTCTCATGTGCCAGCCCTTTCGCTATTTTAATGGCCGTCCTCTGCACGTGCTTCAGTTTGCCAGTACCTTCTGTGCTGCATGACCCAAAACTGTACAGTACTCTAAATGTAGCTTCACCAGTGCCAAGCAGAAGGGAATAATTACTTCCCTTTAAGGGTGTGCTGCTGGCTTATGTTCAACTTGCTGTCAGCTAGAGTCTCCCAGTCCTTTTCTGCAGAGCTGCTGCCTGTCCATCCTGCAGCTGTAATGCTGTATAGGGTTCTTTTCCTTCCCAAATGCAGGACACTTTACATTTGTCTTTGTTATAAAGTTTCTGTTGGCCACTTCCTCCAGTTTGTTTAGGTCCCTCTTAATGGTGGCCTTACCCCCCAACATGTTGACTTTCTCTGTTATATGTCATCTGCAAATTTGTTGAGGATGCTTTCTGTCCTAGCATCCAAATCTGACTAAGATGTTGCCTGGTATTGACTATTGAGGAATCATAGAATAGAATCGTTTAGATTGGAAAAGACCTTTCAGATCATCTAGTCCAACCATTGACCCTACTCTACCAGGTCTGCCACTAAACCATGTCTCTAAGCACCACATCTACACGACTTTCAAACACATCTAGGGATGGTGACTCAACCACCTCCCTGGGCAGCCTGTTCCAATGTTTGATAACTCTTTCAGTGAACAATTTTTTCCTAAGGTCCAGCCTAAACCTCCCCTGTTGCAACTTGAACACGTTTCCTCTTGTCGAGGATACTCAAGAATACTGCATCTAACCAGCTGGCAGTTAGACTGACAGTTATTGACCACAATTTGAACCTCGTGGTCTAAGGAATTTTTTATCCACCTTGTATGTCCACGTCTTCTCAGTTTGATGCTATGGAAGATAGCATTAAAAGCCTTAATTAAGTCAAAGCAACTGGCAAGGACCATTCTTCCTGGTCCTCAGAGTCACTTATTTTTTTCAGAAGGCAGTCAGGTTGGTTGTACATGGTTTGCCTTTAGAAGTTTGTTGTCTGATCCTGGTCATGTTCATGTTCATTGTGCCTGGGAACAGCTGCCCTTTAGGACTTGCTCTACCTTTTGTACAGCAAATGAGGTGAGACTGACTACTATCTAGTTTCCTGGATCCTCTGTCCTCTCCTGCCCCCACCTTGCTTTTCTGTTGGGTTTGGTTTGTTTGTTTGTAAGTTACCTGTTTCCTGTCATAAGCAGTCACCAGGACTTTTCAAAGGTGATAGCCAGCAGCCTTCCAGTGACATCAGCTAACTTTCTCAGTACCTTGGATGTTTCCTATCTGGTCCTACGTACTTAGGTAGATCTAGCTTACCTAAATAGTCTTTTAACTCAATAGCTCCTCTCCCTCAAGCTTTGCTACTAGATGCAGAAACTGATAGCAGATCTTGCTGGTAAAGACCATGCCCAGGGTGTTGGGTACCTCAACTTTTTCTGTACCTTTCATCGCTAGGTTGCTTCCTGATTTAACAGCTGAATTATGCTTTCCCAATCTGTCTTTTGCTGATGATGTACCTGTAGAAGGGTTTGTTCTTGCCTTTCACATCCCTCTTCAATATCAACTCCAGAGAAGCTTTGGCCTCCCTAATTTAGTCTCTGTTGGCCCAGACAGTGCATCTATATCCTCCTCTGGTTGCCTGTCCCCGCTTATACTTTACATACGTTTTTGTTTCCTTTGAGCTCAGTCAGTGAGGAGTTTCTAATGACCCTGAGGTAATTAATGTGCAACTACATGAAACGCTGCACTGAATGGTTGTCTTACATTGAGGCCATACAAATAATACTCGCATGTATATGTGTCCCAGAAACAACTCCTCATCCTTTTTCTGTTTTTTAAGTGTCTAATAAGAGAAGATCTTCTCCATTCATCATTATTGTATTTTGTGTCTTATTAATTGGTGACAGTGTGCTGCTTAATCTGTTTTAGTTGGAAGATGGGGAAGAAGAGCCGAGTGAAAACTCAGAAGTCAGGTACAGGAGCCACAGCGACAGTATCTCCAAAGGAAATGTTGAATCTAATTAGTGAGTTATTGCAAAGTGAGTTTCATTTTTATGCCTCTCTGGGAAAAGGGATGGTGTGCAGGCCGCTTAAAAACATTCTCTTGTTGAAGCCAATGAATTCTATTAATTTCCTCTAAGTGGCCAAGCTTGCTATTTCAACCTGCTTAACATAGTATAGTATGTATTTCATAGTATCTATCTCTGTTAGTATATACCATTATTGGCTTATTTAAATGTGTGTGTATTGGACATTGCATATTTCTGGCAGCTTTTGGCTTTACATCTCAACACAAGCATAAATACTGGATGAGATTAGATTCAAAAAAAACCTGCTATAGATAACTTGATGTTGAAACTTTGTAAAAAATGTTTTTCTTCTAAGCCTCAAAAATTGCAGTGTTTCTGTTTATCATTTGAACAGTACTTTGAAGAGATAAAGAAATTATCTGTGGAAAGCAGTAATACGATTGAGTTCAACTGTACTGTTATTTTTGTTGCTTAAATAAAAAAATTTTTTGTTATTGCTGTTTGGAAGCTTTGTAGTGTTGAGTTCTTGTGTATAGACCAAAGGTTGTTACACTTGTTGAGGAACTTGGAACTCATCCATTATTTCTAGTAAATATGAAAAGCAAAGCATAATTTCATATGATGATGCTAAAATATGGTTCACTTTCTACTGTCATTAGTTACTGTGCTGAGCTACACTTCTTGTTGAAACACAAGTCCAGATTTTCATATCCTGGACACATCTAAATGTTGCCTTAGAAAATTAGAATTTTTCTTTACCATTGCTCACAAAGAGGAGACAAGGAGTTGGCAGAGCTGTTTGATGCTTGTGCTACAATTGGCCTCTGCTTTGCTACCAAAAATAAAACGTAGATCTAATTTTCTAAGCAAAGACACATATCAGCTGTTCTTTTTGTCAAGCTTCCATATTTTATTCAACGCAAAGATTTTTCAGATCAGTTGACCAAGGTAATCTTCAGCTGTCCACTTGGCTTTATGCGGCTTAGATCAAGAAATCCACACACTGGCATTTAGCATATTGTCAGAGACACTGTGGATATAATCTAAAGCTAAAGCTTGGCTAAGTGTTCCTTTGCTTGTCCTTCCAGTACGCATGCATCTATGAGAACCGTTTTGACTAGGCAGGTCAAATGTATGTGCCAGCAAATTTCTCAATTACTTAAGGTAAGGTCTGTGCTATAATCATCCGCTTTCATTACAGCAAGACCGGTGGTAAGCAGGCTAATGTAAACAGAGTGTTTTGCTTGGATTATTGAAAACAGAGACTGTTTGTTTGTTTGTTTGTCTTAGCTGAGAGACTGTCTACTTAATAGTCTGTTTGTTTACCTTTTTTCTTCCTAGCTTTTTAAACATTTGATATTTCTTAAATCTGAAAGAATATTAAAAAAAAGAAAATAAAATAACTTGAGGCAAGTTATACTTCGAAAATTTTAGAAGTATCTATTACATGTCAAAGAATGGGATGTTTATAACAATAGAGATTATAGTGTTTACCATGCAAACATGTTTGAAGGACGAGTAGTACTAAGGTTCAGTTAAAGTTGCATGACCTTTTCTCTGATGTTAAAATATATATATATACACACACACACACTTTATTAAAGAAAACATTTTCATTCGGTGTTTTTATTTTTAGAATGCAGCAGTCCTACCCCAGGTCCTGGTAAGGAATGGGAAGAATATGTACAGATTCGTTCACTTGTTGAGAAAATTCGCAAAAAGCAGAAAGGTAAATGCAAAGGACTGTAAGACAAGGGCGGCTCGGAGTATTGATTTGCTCAGAGAATTGTCTGTTGACAGCTAAAAGGAGTATTTTCTTTGTTGTTGTTATTATATAAATATCATGCAATCGTGTTATTTTAGGATAAAAATCTTATTTCTCTGACACGCAGTTGCTTTTTACACTTGCAAGTGTTTCTGAAATGTGCTGGTGGGCATGACTACTGGCATTAACAATTTTAATACTTACAGTTCTGAGTGAATATTACAGACAGGTGATCCTGTGATAATTCTGTTCGATAACCAGAAATAAGAGCTTGAGATTGTGATGAGATGACAATCTGAAGGACTAGAAGTAAAAATTGTTTGAGAATATAGGCCTTTTAGATTCCTCATGGCGTAGTGTGCCCCTCTGCCTCTATAAATCGGAACATTTTAAGTTTAATTTTATAACTATTTTATTTTAACCTGAACACTTTACTGGACATGGAAGCAGTTTCCACAATTCAACATCATGACGTTAAATTATGAAAAAAAATATATAAATGTACAAAATAAATACATCAGCTATCTAGCTGCTATAAGTCAAGCACATAGTTAAATAAATGTTTATGGTACTACAGTTAAAATGGAGCTTTATTGCCAATTTTCCTAAATTTAAGGTATACTTATTTTTCAGATTAGAACACTTTTCTTCTGGTATGTTCTGCAACAACTCACTGTTGTTTACTTTATTTTCATAGTAACTTTGTTTGTATTTCAAGTTATGCTCTAAAAAATGCTTTTCATATAATTTTATTAAAAGTAACCTTTTTTTTATGGCTGTTGTATTTTAATGGCAGAGAAATAACAATTCTTTCTTCTCTGATATTTTTATGGTGATGACAAAAAAGCCAGACTGCATTTAAAATGGGGCTTGAGTGGTTCGTGTACTTGCTTGAAAAAGCTGAAGACCACTTAGAGGCTTGAAACATCCCTTTCGTACCTGTTTTTTAATAATTTTGACTAACACATAAGAATCTTACTTCATCAAAGGACTTACAAACCTCTGAATATCAGTTATTGGCAGAGGGCATACGGAAGAATAAGTGATACTGTTTGAGTGACTGCATCCTGTAGCTCTGTAGAGGTGAACTTGATTCATTGTTTTGCTGTCCTGTGACTTCTGTAAACATATGGTACATGTCCTGGTTTTTATGATGTAATACATGTGTTACAGTAAAACATAATTCAGGTTAACACGAACAGAATTAGTGTTGGGGTTGGGCTGTACACTGTATCTATCTTCTGTGCCAGAAAGATCGAAACACTCATGGGGAAAATGGCTGCTGAAGTGGTAGAATTAGTGTAATAGTATTATATTAAAAGAATATAATTTTTTTTTCCTTGAAAGATGCAAAACCTACTAGCTACGCCACTGTTGACATGCAAATGGTTTTTAATGTAACATTTTTACATACATTGTGAGTATAAATAGTATGGTATCTTTCAAAACTATTTTTTAATGGAATGTAGTAATTTATACTACACAGTTTTCTAGCTTAATAAAAGCTTTAAGCAATTAGCAAAGGAAGTATAAATTGCTTTGGGGAACTCGTAAGATGTGCAAGGGAACATATGTTGCCTAAAGTGTCATACTACATGCTTTTGAGTAGAACATTGGGTTGCAGAACATGAACTAAAATGTTCTTGATTATAGAAAACTCTTAGTTTGAAAACTGAGTATTTTTACTTTCCAAATTTTTTCCTTGTTTGACTCATTAGCAAAATTCTAAATCTAATTTTTCAATATAGATTTTCATCAGTATAGCTGTGTTTTGTTCACTATAGAAATAAATTGTTCCGCAATAGTGCTTGTAATGTAAAGGAGTCGCTCTTCTCTTCAATTTGGAAAAATGTGGGAAATATTGGACCACATCATGTATGAAGAAGAGAGGTAGAATTTCAGAGATGCTTACAGAATGGTTCCAAATACAAGCTGGATGTTAAAAGCTTCCAGTAGCCCTATACAGGCATCCATGTTAGAAATAAAAAGAGCAAAGTCCTGGACAGTATAAACACCTATAAAGTTCTGTAGAAGCTATGCAACTAGTCTTCCTAGATTTGTGAGGCCTTAGCTCTGAATATGTTCTGCAGAGAATAGCATACTGAAGGGAATATGAAATAAAGGAGAAATGACAGCTTTTTTTTTTTTTTAAAAAGGCACCAAACCACTATGCACCATATTCTCATAGCATTTAAAAAAAACCCCAAACTTTATCAATATCAAGTTTTTATAGTGTATCATCAAAGACTATTGTTTTAGATGATACTCGTGCTTTTACATTAACTGCAGATTTGATTGGTTCTGGGACTTGAAATGCGTGATTTGGTGGGGGGGCAGTATTTCAAATACACTAATGCTACTTTCTTAGAATCCATTTAATCTAAAGATGTATTTATCACCTGTGCTTAACCAAAATATCTTTGAAGGTAAGCAACTTGCTGATGATGTTTTGTCACCCATAAAATGGCCTGAGCATTTCAGGGGCGTTTGGACACTTTTAACGTGATCTGACACTAGTTTGAGTTGAAGAGAGCACAGAGATGAAGAGGTACAAAAGGAGCTGGCTGAGTGTAGCTGGGAACTATAATGCGTAGCTTCAAATCAGATGACAGTAAAGGGAGGAAGAGCTGGGAACATGAATGAGGCTTGTGATTTCACCAGTGGACCACGTGCCTGTTGGAGAAACAAAGTGTAAAAATTTGGACGAGTTCTGTGATGTCAGGAGGATGATCAGTCCTTAGTTATTTTAGTAGATCCATAAGCTACAGGAAAAAGTTGATTGCCTTGTATGTAAAAGAAGCAGCTTGAGATCTGCTTATCATCATTTTCAGTGCTGAATTAATGAAATTGCAGCTTGTCTGTCAAATTCCTCCTTATGTCTGTATTAACACGTTGTGGTGATTGCATTTATTACCAAGAATAAGCTGGGAAATATTTTCGCTTAGCTTATTTAAAAGGGGAAGAGGAGGGAAGCTTCATATTTCATCACAGCTCAGTTTAGGTGGTTGTGTTTTTAAGATGACTGGTAAGCCAATTTGGCAGAATATTTAAGTTGATGAAAATTGGATCTGACATTTGTATACTATTGAGTAACACTTAACAAAGACCAGTTCTGACTCAGCTACTTCAAAGTAGAACTGCTGTGGGATAGCAGGTAGCTTTTTACATGTGTTTTTATATTGAACTTCTTTATCTTTCTAGATCCTCTTATTTCTGCTTTTTTTTCTTAATAAATTGTATATATAGGATTGTCTGTTGTCTTTGATGGAAAAAGAGATGACTATTTCCCTGAATTGATAAAGTGGGCAACTGAAAATGGAGCATCCACAGAGGGTTTTGAAATAGCTAACTTTGAAGAGGAGGGGTTTGGCTTGAAAGCAACAAGAGAGATAAAGGTGAGCATGTGAACTTTTGACTTAGATTAGAAAGTCGTGTTTGGAACGTAGCTGCAGACCTCTGAAACACTCACCACCTTCCCTTTCCCCTTTTCACTGCTTATGAAACTGCTGTTCTGAAATGCTCTCAACTGTGCATACTTGAGAAATAAACTTACTGATAAAATTGAGTATTATTTTTGATGACTGTTGGGTAGTACTGTGAATTTTTAATTTAATTTTTTCTCTATGTTGCCTATACTGTTTACCTTATCACCAGAGTATTCTGCACTATCGATGTATCCCTCTCTTCCATGTTTTCCAACTACTTAGTCTCTTATCCTCTTCTTTCGTGTCCCTTCTTTTAAAGCAATGGTCTTTTTGCCTCAGAGGTTTTTGCAATACTTATTTTCCAGTGAAAATGAAAAAAAACCCCAAAATTACCTGATAATTGTAAAGAATATCTTTTGATCATCAGGTAAGGAATATATGTACGCACAGTCAGCTAACTGTTAAAAAGCAAGCATTTAAGATTGCTTCTTTCCATTCCCATTTTACAGATGGGAAACAGCTTTTAAGAACAATCAGCTGTTACAGAAAGAATATTAGATAACAAACATTTTATAGTCATTTTAGGGCTTTAGTAGCTAGCACTACTGGTTGATAAAAATCCTGAACAAGTATTCTAAAATAAATGGGCAATGTGAAGAAACTTCTATTGGGAGAAAATATTTGATCACATAATTAATAGCAATATAATGTACCAGTATAATGGTAGCTTTGAGGTTGTGTGGGCAGTATACACGTTAGCAGTTCCAAACTTGAAGCACTTTATTTTGTAATCTAAGTGTCTTTGTTTTAAGCCTTGTGTAATGCAGATTGGGACATTTGATTACCACAACACAAAACTTACCATGTTTGGTTAATTTGCAGTGGAAAAGAAGGAAGAATTTTGATTCGGATTAATTTCAATTTAAAACAAATAAACAATCAATCAAAACCCCAAACAAACAAACAAACAAACCTCAAACACAAATAACAAAAACCAAACCTGTAATTTAAAGACAATGTATATTTGAGACAGTTGGCATGTCATATAAATGCTAACTGACCCTCCATGCATTTTTTCCTTTCTGTAGGCTGAAGAGTTGTTTCTGTGGGTTCCTAGAAAACTGTTGATGACAGTTGAGTCAGCTAAAAATTCAGTATTAGGTAAGTGCTTAAGGAAGTTAAGCAAGAAGTTGATATAGAATCATAGAATTGTTTAGGTTGGAAAAGACCTTTAAGATCATCTAGTCCAACCATTAACCCTACTCTACCAGGTCTGCCACTAAACCATGTCTCTGAACACCACATCTACACGACTTTCAAACACATCTAGGGATGGTGACTCAACCACCTCCCTGGGCAGCCTGTTCCAATGTTTGATAACTCTTTCAGTGAACAATTTTTTCCTAAGGTCCAGCCTAAACCTCCCCTGGTGCAACTTGAACCCGTTTCCTCTTGTCCTATTGCTAGTTACAAGAAGAGACCAGCTCCCATCTCGCCACAACCTCCTTTCAGGTAGTTGTAGAGAGCAGTAAGGTCTCCCCTCAACATTCTCTTCTCCAGACTAAACAATCCTAATTCCTTCAGCCGTTCCTCATAAGACATGTTCTCCCATCCATATGTATGGGATCATTCAACAGGAGACTTTCTTTTTTTAGCTGATCTCCTTTATTACAGGACTTGCTTATCATGCTGACCATCACGTTTGGAATACCTAAAAGCTTGAAGTGTCAGTGGAAAGAATTTAATTTTCCTCTTTGTTTCTGACTGAGCGCACTAGATATCTTCCAGAAGTGTGTTATTTTGAACGCGTATGATGTAGCTTGTATAACACTTGGAGATAAAATGTTCTGAGGTACTGAGAGTATTTTTCTAGTTTCTTTATGTCCATCGTGCAATTGTACAAGAGGATTTTACTGTGTCAGATAACTTGCAACATAATACAATGTGGGCTGCTAAATATTTTAGAAACCTGAAAAGCCTCTTTTTTTTTTTTTGTTGAAAATTCTTATATGTTATCTCATCATGTTCATTTAAAGTAAATCTAGGATGATATTTTCCGTGGACAATTAATTTAGTGCCTCACCTTTCTGGGTTAATTCAGGATCCCTGTATTCTCAAGATCGAATTCTTCAAGCCATGGGCAATATAACACTGGCATTCCATCTTCTTTGTGAGCGAGCCAACCCCAACTCTTTCTGGCTGCCCTACATCCAGACGCTCCCCAGTGAATATGATACTCCTCTCTATTTTGAAGAAGATGAAGTGCAGTATCTTCAGTCAACTCAGGCCATACATGATGTTTTTAGCCAATATAAAAATACAGCTCGACAGTATGCCTATTTCTACAAAGTTATTCAGGTAAGCATCTTAAATGTAGTGTATAGTATATGTTGTTCTCATGATGATTTTTGAGGAAGATGTGAAAACAGTGATGGTAAATAATAGAGCAAGGGTATTGCTCTTAAAGGTTTGAATCACTAAAGCAATTTCCTGGTGTTTTTTTAACTTCCATTAAAATTTCACAGTTCAGTAGGCTTATGAATATCTAAGAATGTATTTAGTTGGTTGAGAGGAGTGATTACTACCCCCTGTTTGGCATTGGGTGAGGCTTCAACTGGAATACTGTACAGTTTTGGGCTCACCAGTACACGAGACACATTAACAAACTGGAATGAGATCAGAGAAGGGCTATTAAGATGTCATTTGCTTCAGCCTTTCATCCATACAAGGAGAGACTGAGAGAGCTGGATTTGTTTATTCTGGAGAAAAGGAGATAAGGGATGATCCAATTATTGTTTTCAACTTGCTGCTGGTAGCCAGACTCCAGAAGCTTGCCTGTGGGAAGCTGGGCTAGATGACCTGCAGAGATCTACAACCTGTTCCTCTAGGACTCTGAAAAATGTATAGTTTGCAGTAAGCAAAGTAAAATTAGAATTGTTAATTGACGTCGAATAAAACTATTGCATATGTTGTATTTCCAATGACCATGGATTAACTGTTGTTTTCTGTTCTATTTAACATAATTATTTTGATTGTTTTCAAATACAATGATAAACCCATCTGGTAACAATTTGAGTATGGGGAGGCTTGAGGTGGGTGAACTTTTCATCATATTCTGAAGTAATGATTTAAATTGAGTTTTTAAGACAGAACTGTTACTCTGAGCGATGTCTAGACATAATTGATGTTGTAAGTGAATGGTGGTGTGTTGTTATCGAGGTAGTGCTCAATGTCCAAACATGCAAAGCTTTTTTGTGGCACAATCTGTGTAAAAAGCATATGACTCTTATTTACTGAATTTCCACAATTGTGTGATCTAGAGACTTTTTTTTATGGCCATAGGAGAGGTCAGAAGACATAAAGCAATTCTATCCTTCAACATTATCAGAATCCAAAGCTTTTCTATTAACTGTTTTAAGTCAATGGAAGTTAAATTATTTTGTTTAGCTGTTTTAGTGTTTGAAGACCTTCATATGTTTCGAACACAGTGTCAATTTACCAAGTATAAGGAGTGGAGGGATATGTTTTGAAAACTAAAGTAATTGAAAATAGTGGGTGAAAACCAAGTAAGATGTGCTTCATTTTGAGGCAAGGAATAGGGTAGGAACAATGGCTTTAATATCAGGAAGGAACAAAATCCTTCCTTCCAGCGGTCACGATTCAGGAAATGATGGTTTAGCCAACTCTCTTTTCTCGCCATGTGCTATTCTAGCTGCCAGTCATGTGACCTTCCAGCTTTTCACTTTTCCTCAAAGTGTACTGCCTGAGCAAACAGAACTCCTAAATTTTATTTCTTTAGAATATTTTTTTACGCCTAAATAGTTATACTGTTTTTAAAGAGCTATTAGCAGGATATAATGTAACATCACCCAATTCTTCCAACTGCTATTCATGTTTTTGCAGTACTTAATCAGATAGATAGGCTATCACTATGACTAGTTCCATCATTTTCATTGACAAATCCTACACTAGTAGTATTATATGGTCACAACATTAATAAAAAACAAAAAAAACCACTGAAATACAGTTTTACGGAGAAATGAGATCTGGAATGACACCCTGGATTTTGACTGCGATGTGTCCAGTATTTCAGAACCGCTTCTCAGTGATTCATGAATACACATAAACTGGTATTAAAGTGATGCAAGGCACAACTGAAGAATGTATATAAATGCAGTGGTGTGACATCAGTTGAAGCATGCGATATCTATTATGTGGAAAGCGGCTTAAATGTTTGATAAAACATTTTTTGTTTATGAAAGTTTCATGTGGCACATAATCGGTTTAAGGATAGCAAATATGCGCTATTTCTCTTATTGTCTCTTAAAGCTAATCAAAGATAATTTGTATAGCATTTAAACTAATGTGATCAAAGTCATGCTCACTAAAAATAATTTATATTCTGCATCAAAGTCCACGCTGTTGACTGTTTAGAGTAAGAAAGGCTACAGTTTGAGCAAAGAAAATAATTTACGTGAGATTATTTCAGGGGCAGACTGTCTTTAGAACCCCAATGATGGTGATGTGCTGTACATGGTAACAGGCCTTTAATACTCTGCACTGTTATATTTTCTGTTTTATATTTGCAATTCTATGGAAGCTGATATGACAGCTCGTAGAGGAAGACTTCTCAGTCTGTTATTGCTGCGGCTGATTCAGTTCAGTTTGATCTGCAGCAATGGGAAACCTTTGTGAAAGTAGAGTTTAAATAAATGGCAGTCTTCTCTTTGAGCTTCATATTACTATACCCAAGAGAGTGTTTAGTTCTGTGCTGTTGCCTTTTGTATGAATTGTTAAAAGGTAGGTTCTGGTCACTTGTGGTCAGAAATCTAAACCAGATTTATTTTTTTTATTCTCCTGAAAAATGCTTTTATTGCTTGTTTTATGTTCTTGTATAATATAGCTGGTTTTCATGTTGAATATGAGCATGAAGGTAGATCAGGTTGGAATCATTTGTTTTATTTGTCCTTTGGAGAATGAGTGGTAATAAATATTAGGTAAATTTTAGGTGTGTTCTGGTTGTTTGGTGCCATGCTTCAGGACTGCCATGTAACCACAATTTCAGCTGAATATTTCTTTAGTATTCAGTGTCACATTAGGAAGATAGGTAATTTCAGCTGGCTCCAGGAGTGCCAAGTGAATGTACTGCCTACCTATTATTCATCCTTTTGATGAAAACTCATGGAAAAGTTTTAAAACTTTTTTGATTTCTGTTTCTGCTCTCAAAAATAAGAGCTTGTTATTTGTGAAATGGTGGCGAAAAAAAAAGTTCATTAAAAAAACCTGCCTCTTTCTTCCCTAAAAAAAAAAATACCATTTTTCATTATTCAGAAAAGCTGAAATGAATTTTAGTATCATCTTGCATGCACTTATATAATTTTTTGAACAAAGTTCACCCACAAAATACTAGTCCTAAGGGTAATGTTTTTGGAAATTCATGAGAATATGGAAAAGGGAAGAGATGGGGAGAGAAAAATTCATGATATAAATGAAAAAAGGCAAAGCAAAACCACTTTCCTATGAAAGCCAGTATACTCTGCAAGCTTGATGAAAGTGAAAGTTAGATTTTTGTATACCATCGTTTCATTCAGTATTACTACTCCTTTAGCATAAGCACTTTAATGAAATCTGGCCTGTGTGACCAGGGTTTTGATACTGCTTCAGGTATGCAGACTAATTTTTTTTTTAAATTTACAAATACACTTTTTTAATACAAAAATCTTATATCTGTATTTACTTTCTTGATAGCTATTCTACTGCAGAAAGTAAAACAAGTAGTATTTTGAAATAATAAGTGTTTTGTTGATATTTGAAGACACTGAAAAAGGGAATATTTTGTGCAGGCAAAATATTTTAATTCCTTTGCAGCATTTTTAGTCTGCTAAATGTTTCTAATGGCCAGGGAAATAAAAGGGTTAACAAATCATTTATCCAAATGCTTCATTTTCTTTTCAAAGAGGATTGCTAGACTGTTATTAAAATAATTTGGCTTCTGATAGGTGTGCAGTTTTAAACAATTTGACAAGCGCTGGTCTGTTTTATTTCCCTAGCTTCTACATAAGGGTGGCTTTCTCAGAGCTCTGCGGTTCTAACTCTCTCTCCAAGTGTTTAATCTGAAGCATGGGCAGATTTATGCATTTCACAGCTGTTGCAAGCTAAACTGTAGTCTGATTTGATAAGCAGAAACAGGTGGGATGTTGAGTAGACAAAAATAAACCCTTTAGCATGTTAGCCAGGCTCTGTAAACCACACTGACACCTTTCTAAACATATGTAACTTGATAACGAAAAAATAGTTAAAAGTTCTTACAGATGTACTTTAAAGGCATATTTGGCCTCTGCATTGCTAGCAAAATACAGCAAATGGTCAAAAAAAGTACTTTCATTGCAGCAGACTTGCAATTTGCAAGATGTTTTTGTAGTTTGTTCCAGAGAAGTTTTGGTAAACTGCAGGGTTTTCTTTTCCCCTAGAAGGTATGCGTGTGACTTCCATTAACATTTATGGGCATTGCATGCCTACCGAAGGATGATCAGAGCCCAAATATTTATGGCTTAGTGTTAATATTATTTTTTTTGTACACTGAAATGTGGTATAATAAGCACAAGAGGGAGCCATATAGTTTGCAGACATTCACAGTGAGATTATATTCCTAAAGAAAATACAACCAAGTTTGAACCTTTTTTGAAAGAACGTGCAGTGGTCATTGTGTTGGACTTGGAGTTGCATCTGGGTGTCTGTTTGTAGTCTACTACAGAGAAGCTTTTGTAAATCAAAAGAAGACATCAAGACAAGGAGTGCTCTTAGAGAAGGTGGAAGTGCCCAAACTCTATTTACATTTTGCTAACTATGGGTCTGAAGCAGTGTTGTATCTTTCCCCTGTGTACAGTAAAGGCTGTTATTAGCTGCCTTACTAAAAGACAATTTTATGCTAATTTTAGTGAACTTTTAAAATCTCTGAAGTGGTAGATCTGAAACTAGCAGAGCCCATTAGCTAGCCATAGCTTTTGCCGTGGTAGTCAGCTGTATGCATTCGGTGGCAGTCTTAGTGTAAGTAGTATCTGGATGTAGCTGCTTCTTGTGGGCTGGAGAAAGCCTGTCAGCCTCACTTCAATCCCTGGGAAGGTGCCATCCAGTGGGACCTTGACAGGCTGGAGAAATGGGCTGACAGTTGGTGAAGTTCAAGAAGAAGTGCAAAGTCCTGCACCTGGGGTGGAATAATCCCATGAATATGTCGGGGGCCAAGCTGAACAGAAGCCAGCAATGTGCCCTTGCAGCAAAAAGGGCTAATGGCATCCTGGGCTGCATGAGGAGAAGTGTTGCCAGCAGGTCCGGGGAGATGATCCTTGCCCTCTATGCAGCAGTGATGAGGCCACACCCAGAGTACTGTGTCCAGTTCTGGGCTCCCCAGTACAAGAGAGATCGGTAAGTAAGAATTTTAGAATTAAACCAGATGGAGAAAGCAAAGTCACCTGTTTAAGTAACGTTTTAGCAAGTAAATCTAATTTTCTTTGACTCAGTTTTGTTTCTTTGCTAAGTTAATAAGCAAATACTTGCAAATGCTTTCTTTGCCTTCTGTCAAGCTACTATTACTCAAGAAGGCAGAAGCTGCCCCATGAATCACACCTTTTGTTCTCGTTTTTTTAATAGAATCTGTTTGATAGAAGCCATTAATACTTTTAGGTAGTATTTGTAGTTTGGTTTGTATCCAGTGTTCCACAGAAACATTCTCATACTAGTTTTCTGACTAGTGTATATTGACATCTGGACAGTGCTTGTGAAAGTGTTATTGTAGTCCCACTGTGAATACGAACCTTGCAGTAATCTATTCAAAGATGTTTTGATCTGTTTGTTTGCACTGTTGGACAGAGAACTTAATTTCCTGGAGGCTGTAATCCCTTTTGATCAGATACTAAATTTAATTTATTATTCATCTAAAATTTGACTAATTGATTTAGCGTGAATGAAATTCTAAAATCCAGTTATTAGCTGTTGGGCACTGGAATATCATTTTAGTTAGGACATTTTAACACATTAAGTTCTAGATCTCAAAATAACATTATAGCATCTTTAAAATCTGGTATCACATTTGACTTTTCAATATTGGGTGTATTAGGTGAGATTTCACATCTCTAGCTTAATTTTTGAAGTTGTGATGATACTTTCAATATGACTTATGCCACTCTTACGTTACTTTTCTGTACTGTTTCTAATCTATCATATTCCAATAACCATATGATTTTCCAGGTCAGTGTGAAGTAGAACGTCTGGTCTCTCTCTGTACTTGGCTTTGAGATACCACCATTTAATTTTCATGTGCTAAATAATGTTTGAGTTGAATGCAGACAAGTATACTGCTTTTTAAAACATTCTATTCACATGTTTGGAAGTTGTTTATTATTTTGAAGTTGATATAATGGAGAATGTTTTAATGCTTCTAAAGATTCAACTAATATGCAGTCAAAGGCAAACGTATTTGGAAGCAGAATACAGTTTTGATCATGTACCAGGTAGGTCCTTAGGGTTCTCAGTTACCCCCCCTACTTGCTTTATACTCAATGGCATGCCAATCAAATAGCTTTTTTCAGAAGTGATGTCTGTGGCACTGTAAGAAATGGGCGGAAGAAAGATGGCACAGTTGTAAATCCTATAAGATCTTTCCCTTTTGTTTGCTTGTCTACTATACATGTCAGCTTAAGGAGAGATTTAAAATTTCATCAAGTGGGCAGTTACAAAGATAAAATAGTGTTGCTATTTAGATTTGCTTTGTCTGAATTCCAACGCCTGAGTTGTTCTGCTTGATCAATAATAAATCAATAGATGCTTAATAATGGGATATATTTATGCCTTTCCGTGTTTTTCCTCTCTGTGAGGGCCAAAATATTGTATTAATCTGTTTTGCTGGCAGCAAACTGAAGATTGACTGTATGCTTGTATGTACCACTTAGTGTATCTACCGTCAGGTGGTTTAGACTTTGCAAACATGAGCCAAATTCCTGATTTTTGTGTCACTTCTGGTATATCCCACCCCCGGCTATGATGACATTAATGGCAGATCCTGGGGCTTTATTGGTCCATTTTTGTGGCTGCCCCTCTCCATCATAGAAGCAGCTACAGGCTTCGCTGGGTTGCATCTGTCCATCTCAGACAAATGAAGAGCTCAAGTCCTTGCGTGGGTAGGAGGTCTGCTGCCTTCTTCCCTCGTTCCTTCCTTGCCTTCCACAGGAACACGGCGACAGCTCTGGGCTTTGAGCCAGCCGGACACAGGAGGAGGTGTTTGGCTGTTCGGGCAGCGTTTGCTCCTCAAGCAGCTGTTCCCTATCTCCTCCAAGGAAAAGGTGGCAGGCCATATGGAGGCATCCTGTGGTCCAGATTCAGCTGATGGGCGCCAGTTGGACTGTGCTGGCCTAGATCGAAATACAGGCACGTCCCACTTGGTGTCTGCTATTTCTTACAGTGAGAATATTTTAAAGTTGGAGGAGGACAGACAGGATAAAACATATCTTTCATTTTAGATATAGATGTTATCTTTCTTTGGACATCCATTGTTAAGATCTCCTAATCAATAGGTTTTCCATTTATTTTATATTCTGAATGGTTTGGATTCTGTTATACTAGCCTAAATGCCCTCTTTCCTCTAGAGAAAAGAGATGTACTTCAAAATGTATATGCCAGTGCTAAACAAAATTTGCTTCTGCACAGTTTAAACCACATTTGGGAGGAATAATAAGTTCTCTTGTTAGTATTATGGGCTTTTAAAGCATTTTTTTGGAAGATAAGGTTCTCAACCACTCTCCTAGTTGAGAATACAGATAAGCATCTGTTTTTACAGCCAATAGAGTGGAGAGGGTTTTTTGTTTGCTTTTCTGTTGCTTTTATTTTTTAACTGAGTTGCACTTTCTGGGGCAGTTGAGTTTATCCCCAGAGATGTCTGTGTCTTTTGTGGAAGTGAGTGCCTCAGCAGACATCAGGAGATCATCATGCACTTACAAGTATACTTTCTCATATAAAGTTTGTACTTATTGTGCAGATTTAATATTTTTTCTGATATAACAGCAGTTACAAATGTTCCATAAATTTAAAATATGATAACAAGCTGATGTTTCTTAGAATGGAATACTCAAAGGATGTATTCTTTAAGCACTGCAAAATTATACAGGGGACTTATCTTTGTTAAAATTAGTAATTTAACTAAATTACAAAGTGGATTATCCTCTTCAGTCAGACCCAATGCTAATACTCCACACAGTAGGAGATTGATATGTTGCTAAGTAAACCAAAGTTTATTTTCTTGTACTATGGTTTGAATGCGAGTTGAAGAGGAAGTGCTAAGTTTTTTAGCTTCAGATGTGTGTGCACTATGGTCCAAATACATCTGGTTCTGGGACTTACCCATGACCCACGTGTCAAGCCGCTTGTGCAGCGTGGTACCTGGATTATAAGATGATCGTGATCCAAGCTTCCACCTAAGTGGCTCCTGGTATGATTTATCTGTAAACCTGAGTAGTCGATTCACAGGTAACAAAACTTTGGCCATATTGCACAATGTTAATGTTTGTTAGGAAACTCTTTGGATGTGGAGTGATTGTCAATAGGAAATACCATTCCTGTCCTTTTAAAGCAGTTCACTTCAGGCTTTCCATCACAGCATTTTATTTGTGGCTTGTGATTGACTGAGCTAACAGTAGAGTTGTGTGATGGATTTGTGCATGAACATAGTGCCCATGTTGCACTAAACAAAATGAACAAGGTAAACGTTGTACCTCGGGAGGAGCCCAAAGAGTAAATGATAGGTCCTGGTATGCAGGCATAGACCTTTGCAAGGAAACTCTTCCCTGTAGTTGTCTTACTGTACCTGTGTGAATGAAGTACTACAGACTGAACCTATCAATCTAAGGCTGAACATGAACACTTAACTCATATTTCGAGAGGAGATCTACCACAGGAGATAATGGACCTAGTGTGTCTTTCTGTTACGTGAATGGGGACAGGAAGGACTGGGGAGGTTGTCTCATTGCAAAACGTGCCCAATCTCAGCCCAGCTTGCTCTCCCACTTCATCCCTTAAGACTTTAGCAGAGCTGCATTCTGCTCTGATTTTGTGGAAGGACAGGAAAAGGTATAGAAAACTTGGTCACTAATTTAAATGTCATACCCGAGTGCCACCTTTTCTGGGAAAGATTAGTATTTTAGAATTCTGCATGTTAAGAAGTATTCTGTAAATGGAGTGATCAAGAAGTGGATGTTAAAGAGTCCATCACGGACTTGCCTCAATCTGATAGAGGAGATGCCACAGGATGTAGGCAGGGTACTCGTTTGCAGTCAGTTCATAATTATTTCTGTGTACTCTGTCAGCCAAATGCTAATGTCCACTTTGCATGTGAAGTGGGTTGTCAGTCCTTCAGACCCTTGAGTTAGTTGATGTCATGGTTTGAGTTGTCTTTTATGCCACTGCTGTCTCATTAACTTAAGAACAATTTTTGCAGGTAGAAGGTACAGAAAAAGGGACTGTGCAGTTAAATTCCATTGCACCAGAAGGAGTCATTCCACTCTGCTTCCGCTGCATGAATCCCCTAATAGTCTGGAACAGTGCTTTCTTGCGTATATTGGCAGAAAGTAAATAAAAATTGCTGACATAAAGAATAAGCAAGAATGTTATTTAAATTTAATAAGTTTCAATCCTGCGGTACCTTTTTAATTTTAAGATTTGTTCTATTAGGTTTTGCAAAGTAGGATGACCTTTCTTCTGTTAGAAAAGTCATATAACAGCACAGGTTTGTGGATGTCATTCCTAGTGCTTCATGAATTGGGCTGTTTGAAAATTCCAGAGCATGCCTCTGTAGTTACAAACTGTTATTACAAAGTAAAATAATCTTTGGCTGTGTGTCCTGTCCTGTACAGTGAACTGGCTTTCCCTCTAGGTTAGGCAGCATATGTCCAATGGAAAAAGTGTATTCTTGTTTCTCTATAGATCGCTAGGATCCTCCGTTCTGAATTCTGTATTCTACTTAGCTTTAGGGCAGTTAAAGCCTCAGCAGCTCCACAGAGAGGAGTTTCTCTTCAAGGCTGCTGCTTCAAAGGATTTGCAGAGCTGGGAAAGGGACAGTAACCAGCAAATGCTGACAGATCTTCCTGCTTCTGGCCCTGAAAGTGTGTGTGTGTGTGGTGTGTGTTTGTGTTTTTGTACACCTACACATTGGCCTGAAACCATCAAGCAGCATCCAACAAGGCTCATAACGAAATTTTCCCATGTTAATGAGTACACTGGAAAGAGGGGAGAATCTGCAAAGAAGGGGAGGATAAAAATTGTTTGGTCAAAAGGAACAAACCCTTGGGCTTTATGTTCAAAGGAATGAAAGTTAACAAGGTGGAAGCTTAAGCTGGTTTTGGCTTTAACTGTTTCAAGTACCCTTAGTGTTTTGGGGGCTGGGAGGGGGGTGGAGTGATGGCCTCAGTATAATCTCAACACTTGGTATGATGCTTTTCTGAGGTAGAAATGGAGCTGTCTCTACTTCAACAGTGCACAAGAGGTTTTTGAGAATACTGAAATCTGATTTAGTAATATTGATGCAGTGATTGCCCACAGCTTTGCCTTGGACTTGTGAGTACTTGAAATATTCTTCACAGAAATCCAGCCATCTCTGTGTCTACAAACTCAGGAAACCAACAAAAAGAAGGATTTTTTTGTTGCTGTTTTTATGTATTACAGTGGACTAGTAGATTACTCTGGTCAGTTTATCTCAGCTGAGAGGTGGTGTCTTTTCAAACAAAACCCTAACTTTGATCACATCCAGTGATTCAATTAATTTTTTCTTACTCGGTGTATACAAGGGCTAATGGTACAAAGGAATATACTGGCCAATATGACTTCACACCAAAATACATCAGTTCTTTTCAAGGCATCTAGTAGCATAGATATGAACACAAATTTAACACTATGTAAACTTTTGTACTCTAATTTTAACTTTTACTCAGACATTTTATTGCATGTTACAGTAACAGGACTTGTACTTTGCATCACTTGGTAAATAAGCAAATATTAAGCTAATTTTAATGGAAATTCCTTGTCAAGATTAGGAGCTCTGATAAATGAGCTTTGGCATTTTGTGATTGAATGGGGCAAGGGGTTACTGCCTCTAATAGTCTCGCCACTCTTTTACAGGAGGTTAATTCCCTTGTAGGCTGGGTGGCAGAAGCGAGGGTTATGATGTCTTCTCAGCTGGAAAGGCACCCACCCTTTCGACGCTGAAGCCTTCATGCTGACCAAATCAAAAAAAAAAAAGCTTTCTCAAAAGGGGAGGAGTCTCTAGCATCTAGTTTATAAAACTTTGAGACTCATTAACTTGTGATGTCCATCCAAAAATACGATGGAGAAATTATGAGCGCGAAGGCCCTTACGCGCGGGCATCAGGAGTTGTGCTTCCTTGTCAGACACTGAGCATGGGATACGAACCACTGGATATTACTGCTTCCCGGAAAAAGAAAAATATCTGAAAGTGTCTTTTTCTCACCCCACCCCCACCCCCCCCTTTTCTGCTTGCCATACTGAGTAACTGGCTTCTAGTCTGATAGTGTTTTAGGTGACTAGAATAACAGTCTGTCTCTTTCCGCAGTGGCTGCAGACAATCTGGCAGCAATCACTGTTACTTTTTAATATTTCTGGTTATTTTGAGATATCCTCCAAATGTCTCAAAGAAGGCTTGGAACGCTGAAGGGGAAGAAGCATTTTTTTTTTTATTTTTTTTTTTTAAGGAATAGCAGCATCAGGAGGAAAATGAAATTCAGCATGCCACTATTTGTTTTTGCAGTGGTCATCACCCTGATTGCCAGCTCTGACAATATTTTCACAGAAAGGGTGACTAAATAGATGGTATTTGTTCTTTATAATAACTCTTTCAGTAGAATGTCAGGACCTGCATCTAAATGAATATATTCACGTTTTCATGTTCCCATTTTTTATTTAAAGCTTCCCCTCCCAACTTTCTGAAACTACTTCATACAGACTTGGTAAGTTAAAATTAGGGTTTGTGGAGTGGATAACGTCACGTTTCAAAGCTCATCTGTAGAGACCTACCTGTGTGAACCTATAAAAGCTAGATCAGATTTTTTTACATATTAAATGTTTGTTTAGTTTAAATATGTCTGTATCTTTTTTTGATCAGCCTGAGCAATTTGCATGCTATGCAGCAGTCATCTTCTATACTTTATTAAATATCTGTCAATTATAAATATCAAGGTTTTACATTAATGTCAAGATAGTACATCAAAAATTCATGGAATATGTGACTTTTTTCAAGGGTATTTAATACTTAATGCATTTGTGTCATTTTTCTTTCTAGATATATTGACAGGTTTTATTAAGTGTTTGTTAGGGAGATTTCATTTTTACCAAGGGACTATAAAGAGAAGCTGCATACTAAATCAATTTTTTAATCAGAATATTGTTCTTCTTTGTGTGTCTTCGGATTCTTGTAATCTATGGGGGTTTTAAACTGTGTAGTAAAATAGTCCAAGTCAGAAGCCTAACATGCTGACGTATCTTAACTTTAAAATAGCTACTAGAATATCGTACCACAGAATGTTATAAATGTGGTAATTATGTACGCTGGGATTTTATTCTGCCTTGTGTCTTTTCAGACCGTGTATTTTGTCCTTTATTGTAATTTACTAGTGGTTTTATATGAATTATGTCTGGAGGGTCTCCACACAGGGGGCAGTCCCTAAGTTTCACAGATTTGCAGCCAGGGAGGGTTACAGAGCGCTTGGTGGCATCCAGAATCTTTGCCCGGGGGTTGCGTGTTCAAGTTGAGTCGTCACACAGGGACTGCTTACGTCACACGAACAATTAACGTCACGGCAATCCGCTGGTTCAACACACGGGTTTTCTCCCGGAGAGGACAATGGCAGCGTGTATACATATCTTGCCTCCTATAGCGACTTGCTCCGGTAGGGTTAAGCGTGTTGGCCCGGCAGCGGCCGGCAGGGGGCAGCGCCGGCCCGTAGCGGCGGCGCGGGGCGGCGGCGGCGGCACCGGCAGGGGGCAGTGCCGGCCCGCGCCCGCCCCGCCGCCGCTGGCACCGG